>CAUYQU010017472.1:0-74656 GCA_963574635.1 Cheracebus regulus | reverse complement strand
CCCACCTATGAGTGAGAACATGCAGTGTTTGGTTTTCTATTCTTATGTCAGTTTGCTGAGAATGATGGTTTCCAGTTTCATACATGTCCCTGCAAAGGACATGAACTCATCCTTTTTTATGGCTGCATAGTATTCCATAGTATATATGTGCCACATTTTCTTTATCCAGTCTATCATTGATGGGCATTTGGGTTGGTTCCAAGTCTTTGCTGTTGTGAACAGTGCTGCAATAAACATACACTTACTTTATCTACTTTTATGCCATCTCATAATAATGAAAGGGAACATTATAAAGCCAAACATGTAAGTAAGATAAGCTTTTGATTTAGTAATACCAAGTTTATAACCTTTTGTTTGCAAGTCATAAAGTCACTCAATCTCTCTCCTATCGAATAAAGAGCACTGGTGTGACAGCCCATGCGGGCAACTTGTTTGCTCATGTCTAAACTAAGAACTATGACCCATATGGTTGAAGAATGTGCTGAAGTGGAGAAAGGATTGGAATTAGTGTCAAAGGCCTTGAATATCACTCTGAGTCCATTTATCAGCTATAAATCCTTCTACAAGATGCTTAATGCTATTGAAACTCATTTTCTTCATTATATTAGAAATAATTTTTACTTTATAGGACTTTAGTGAGAACTTATATATTCTTCACAAAACATTTCTTGTAAGTTCATAAGCATTGTACTACTGGTTGGAATAAATTATTAAATGTTAGAACATATGTGAATCTAGGACATAGAAGGCATTAAACAAAATATAAAACCAAGGTTTATTGAAAAGCCAGAAGTAGAGATGGTTAATTTTAGTTGAAAAGGCTTTTAAAATCTTTTGAAAAAATATGAATATATAAGCAGGAGCTTGAGTAGAGAAGTCTTAAGTTCAAGAAAAATTTAGACCGAAGACACAAAATTTGGAGTCATCAGCATATGGCTAGAGTTTAAAATTGTATAATGAGTGCCTTAGAGAGTGAGAAATAGCAGATAAAAACACCAAGAACTGAACCTTAGACAGTCTGAACTAAAAAGCAGGGAAAATAAATAGAAATCAACAAATAATACTGAAAAACAAAACATCCAGCAAGTTGGGAAGAAAATTAGAATAGGTTTAAAATCCAAGGTGAGACACAGTTTAAAGGAGAAGAAAAACAGTCAGATGTGACAAATATTGGTTATTTTTTAATTAATAATTCAACAAATATTAATTGAGGCCTTACTGCTGTCCTGATATGTAAAGGTGCAACAACCAGCACAACAGATAAATATCCCTGCTTTAATGGGGTTTCCCATTAGTCTACTATGACTTCACCACAGCATCCAGTAGGAAAAGCCCTTGGGTCCTTGACAAAAACATTTTCTGTGGTTGTGAAAGAAAGCCTAACTGGAATGAGTTCAGTCATGAATGAAAGGCTAAAAAAAAAATTAGAGACAATTAGTAAAGTCATAACTTTGAGAAGTTTGGTTATAAAGTCAAAAGGTAAAATAGTGAAGAGGAGCTGTGTGCAGTGGCTCATGCCTGTAATCCAGCACTTTGGGAGGCGGAGGTGGGCAGATTGCCTGAGATCAGGAGTTTGAGATCAGCCTTGCCAACATGGTGAAACCTTGTCTCTACAAAATAATAAAAAATTAGCGAGGTGTGGTGGCTTGCACCTGTAGTCCCAGCTACTCAGGAGGCTGAGGCAAGAGAATTGCTTGAACCTGCGAGGCGGAGGTTGTAGTGAGCCGAGGTTGCAGTGAGCTGAGATTGCACCACTGCACTCCAGCCTGAGACTCCGTCTCAAAAAAAAAATGATGAAGAGGAAAGGGAGATTGCAATTGTAAATTTTATGGGTCAATTTCATTGGGTCATAAGGGGCTCAGATAATTGGTCAAAAATTATCCTAGTTGTTTCTACAATGGTGTTCTTACCATGAGCCTAACATTTAAATCAGCAGACTGAATATAGCAGATTGCTTTCACTAATGTGGGAAGGTCTCATCTAATCCATTGAAAGCCTTGATATAAGGAAAAGACTGATCCTCCCCCAAGTAATAGAGAATTATTTCTGCCTGACAGCATTCAAAGTAGGACATAGACTTTTTTTTTTTCCTTTCTTTGCATACAAGCAGAAACATTGGCTCTTTCTGGGTCTCAAGCACATTAAGCTGAAATTACACTGTCAGCTCTCCTGGGCCATCAACTTGCCAAATCACTTTGCAAATTTTGGGACTTGTCAGCCTCCAGGATTACATGAGACAAGTCCTTGTAATTAATCTCCATCTATAGATCTCTATCTCTATTTATCTCTCTCTTTCTCTCTCTCTAGTCTATCTACATCCCATCAATTCTGCTTCTCTTGAGAACCCTGACTAATACCTGTCAGAGATCAGGAGAGTTTTGTGTGTGGTTGTGTGTGTTCATTTTGTTTCAATATGCAGAAAAAATTCCTACATGTTGTACCCTGATTAAGAAGGAATTGTAGAGGGAGAGGAGAGCTAATGATGCCAGAAGAGAGGAAGAATAGTTACAGTGATGTTCTTGGAAAGGTGAGAAGAGTTTGGATCTGTTATATACAACTAAGGATCTTGGCTATATTGGGTTACATTATGTCCCCTAAGAAGATATAATAAAGTCCTAATTCCCAGTAACTATGAGTGACTTTATCAAGAAATAGGGTCTATATAGATATAACCAATCTACGTTGGGTTCCTACTGGGTTACGTTGAATCCTAATCCAATGTCTTATGTCCTTATTGGGACACAGGGAGGTCATGACAACAGAGGCAGAGATTGGAGTGATGTCACTACAAACCGAGGGGCAACATGGATTCTCTGCGACTGTAAAAAGCTAGCAAGAGGCAAGCCAGGATCCTCTCCTAGAGCCTTCACAGGTAACATAGCTCTGCCACCACCTCGATCATATACTTCTTGCCTCCAGAACTATGAGAGAATAAATTTCTATTATTGTAAGACATCCAGTTTGTGATACTTTGTTTTGGCAGAACTGAGAACTAATAAACATGTATTTCTCATAGGCCTTAATGGCATTTATAGCCATTTCAGGAAAGGAAGCTGCAAAGTTATGGGAACATAAAATCCATGCTGTGCTTCAGTAGGACAAGTTATTTTATGGGCTTGATGACCAAAAAAAAAAAAAAAAATGCATTGATGAATGCCTTGGTGGGGCTGAATAAGCTTTCAGGTACCAATCCCTTTGTCCTTCCTTCTCTCTATGCTTCTGGCCTATAAAGCCAGTGTGCATGGAAGTTAGCCAAATGGGAACGAAGTATCAATCCTATAAATTTTTGCAAGCTGTCTATGACTTTCAGTTCAGAGGTCTCTGGTAAAGACTGCAATGAGAGGCCCAAGTGCATTTTTCTTGTCCCTGATACACCTGGAATTTGGAGGCCTCACCCTGGCTGCTGAATCATGCATGCAGAGGCCATAGGCCCATCAGGAAGTGTACTCTACTCGGGAACACTAATCTGCTTCTAGAAGGCAGGCTTTGGCTTTGTCCAGGTTTGTTAAATCATTTCATGAAGTGTGAGGAAAACAACAAAAAGAGAGAGGCCAGAAATGTCCCCTCCCACACCTATGCCCCTGAAGGAGGACAGCTGATATTCTCTTCTCTTTTAAATCATAAAGAGGAAAAAGTTCTGTTCTAATAATTATGGGCTTTAAGTATCAGGCTATGAGATTATATTTCAATGCACTAGCAAAGATCACTTCTAGCTAGGGAAATTTGAATTTCCATAAGGCTGTACAGCACTTAATAGTACCCCAGTGGACAAAGATAGTTATAGTGCTTCTTAAGTCTAATTACAATGAAGCCCATGCCAAAAAGCTATACATGAAAAACTGTTTGATTTCTAGCCAATGTAATACCTAATACAGAAAAATTCTAACAAAACAAAGAATGCAGACATTCCCCTGACTCTTTTCAAAATATTTTTTATTATTCTAGAAAAATTATGGGTTGTGGCTTCAGGTTATTTGCATTTAAATTCTGATAAATTAGATGACCTTGAGCAAAGTATGTCACCTTCCTGACCCTCGATTTTGTCACCTGATAAAAAAGATTGATGATTATCCTTAATAGACTTCAGGCTCATGTTAGGGTGATCATATATCCAGCGAGCCCAGAAGAATGCCAGTTTGCTTGTTGTCTCTGTTTAATTATAAGACCCTTTTATTCTCAAAAATCATCTGATTTGTTCAATAAAACTATAAGATCATTGAATTCATAAGTGCTGATATGAAGGTATCTTACTCCATTCAGATTGCTGTAACAAAAATACCATAAACTAGGTGGCTTATGAACAACGAACATGTATTTCTCATAGTTCTAAATCCTGGTAAGTCCATGATCATGGTAATGGCTGATATGGTTTGGGTGTTTGTCTCCACCGAATCTCACATTGAAATGCAATCCTCTGTGGGGCCTGGTAGGCGGTCATTGGATCCTGGGGTCAGATCCCTCCTGAATAAACCATCATTATATAAACCATAGCACTATCCCCTTTGTGATAAGTGAGGTCTCAGTTTACATGAGACCTAGGTTTAGAGGTCTGGGACCTCCCGTCTTCCTCTTGCTCCCACTCTTGCCATGGGATACACTGGCTCTCCCTGCACTTCCATCATGATTGGAAGCTTACTGAGGTCCTCCCCAGAAGCAGATGCCAGCACTAGACTTCCTGTACAGCCTGCAGAACCATGAGCCAATTAAACCTCTTTTCTTTATAAATTACCTAGTCTCAGGCATACCTTTATAGTAACACAGAAGCTGACGAATAAACTGAGAGGTTCAGTTCGGTGTGAGCCCTCTCCTGGCTTATAGATGGCACCTTCTCCTGCAGCCCCACATAGTGGGAGCAGCAGAGTGGCTCTCTGGGTTCTGTTTTCTAAAGACACAAATCCCATTTATAAGTGCTTCACCCTCATGACCTAATCACCTCCCAGAGACCCCCATGTCCTAATACCATCATTTTAGGAGTTAGTATTTCAACACATGAATTTTGGAGGGACACAAATTTTCAGACCATGGCACACAGCAACTTGAGAGTTTTAAAATTATACGTGAATGTAAGTTTCAATAATGAGAATGAAGCTCCCTAAGTAGTCTTCATAAAGAAGGATTTTTTTGTTTTTGTTGGCTAAAGTAACCAGCATGGGAATATGTAACACGAGTTAACTAAAGGACTGAAATCTACCGTCTTAAATTTTTAAAGTGTCAATTTTTTGTATATCAATTATACCTCAATAAAGCTAGAAAAAAATAAGCACATGACTGAATTGTGGGTAAATGAGTGAGTATAAGAATGTGTATTTGTATAAAAAATAACTAATGGGTTATTACTAATGAACTTAATACCTGAGTGACAAAATTATCTGTACAACAAACCCCCATGACACAAGTTTACCTATGCAACAAACCTGCACGTGTACTTCTAAACTTAAAATAAAAGTTTTATATATATATATACACACAGACACATACATATGCACACACACATGCACATACACACACACACCTTTTTTTAAATTGCATTTTAGGTTTTGGGATACATGTGAAGAACATGCAAGATTGTTGCATAGGTACACACATGACAGTGTTGTTTGCTGCCTTCCTCCCCATCACCTATATCTGGCATTCCTCCCCATGCTATCTCTCCCCAACTCCCCACCCCCCACTGTCCCTCCCCTATTTCCCCCTGACAAACCCCAGTGTGTGATGCTCCCCTCCCTGTGTCCATGTGTTCTCATTGTTCAACACCCACCTATGAGTGAGAACATGTGGTGTTTGATTTTCTGTTCTTGTGTCAGTTTGCTGAGAATGATCTTTTCCAGGTTCATCCATGTCCCTACAAAAGACACGAACTCATTGTTTCTTATGGCTGCATAGTATTCCATTGCGTATGTGTGCCACCTTTTCCCTGTCCAGTCTATCATCGATGGGCATTTGGATTGGTTCCAGGTCTTTGCTATTGTAAATAGTGCTGCAATGAACATTCGACACATACATAACACCTTTTAGAGATGGACTCTCTTACCTCCTGGGTTAAATTTCCTGACATTTTTTTCTTCTCTAAACACACACACAGACACACACACATACATACATACACACACACACACCCCTTTTAGGGATGAATTCTCTTATCTCCTAAGTTAAATGTCCTGACATTTCTTCTCCTCCAAACACACACACACAAACACACACACACACACACCCACACACACACACACACACACACACATATAATACATATGGGTTTTTTTTTTTCCATTTTGTTAATTGATTCTATGGATGCTATTAATGATGGGTACTGGCTTGTACCAAGTCAAGTGCTTCTCATATTTCCTTGATCCTTACCATTCAGGTCAATTCTGTACTATTTTGACTGTCATCACCTGCATTCTTTTTCCCCGAGTTCCACTCTGTCTTCCAAGATCCACCCTGTCCGTACATACAATTGTCTGAAAATGCCACATATTTGTGTCCATCCTCTCCCTGAAAGCAAACCCTAGTGAATAACTGGGAAGAACTGGTGTATGCATACACAGCCCCCTCAATTTTTCTAGGATGACTCTGGAGCGTGCATTCTATTTTTATTTTCCTTAGTATTTCAGAAGGATGAGCTCCAGTTGCCCCAGTGGTGACTTACTTAATACTATACTTTTGATACCACTTTGTCATTCAGCCTCATCTTGCTTCCCTACCCCTGTATCAGTGTCACCTAGGATTAACCATAGGTAAAAATTTATACCTGAATCTTTGTCTTAGGATGTGCTTCTGTGGGGACTCAGGTATCACATTTACATGTTAAGAGAGATCTTCAATCCTGAAGAGGTTCTTACACATTTGTTTCATTTGTTTTTCCTAGCTATCAGAATATATGTGCATGTTTATGCCTAAGAACAAAGGTTTCATATATTCCAGGCCATCCTCTTGGGTTTAAGTAACAATTACACTTGATTCCCTGGGGGTGACTCACCAGCTGTCTTTGAACTTGTAGTTCAGTTTGAAATGACTCCTGCTGCTCTTCCCCATCTGGTATGAGACCTTCACACCTTCAGGAAACCCTCCTTGTGCCTTAGTCCTACCGTTGTTGTGCCTACCTGCTGAGCACACCTCCAGAGGAAAAGGGCTCCATTTCTGTGTTACTCACTGCTGGGGCCCCTCCGCCATGCTGCCCAGGCCACAGCCACCTGGTTAGGCACCTCAGTGGTGGGAATGGAAGTGATCTGCTGCGATGGCTTTTCCTATCTGCTAGGCTAAATTTCCTGATTTTTTTATTCTCCAAATCCCTCGTGGAAATCATTTCCACATGGATAACTAAGCCAGACCATCACAGGCCAGACCGCACAGTGGTTAGGTTTAAGAAGTATTTGTTGAACACCACATGTTTTCACTTATAAGTGGGAACCGAATAGTGAGAACACCTGGACACACAAGAAAGGGGACAACACACACTGTGGCCTGTTAGCAGGGCATGGGCAGGGAGAGCATCAGGATAAATAGCTACTGCATACTGGACTCAATTCCTAGGTGATGGGTTGATAGGTGTAGCAAACCACCATGGCACACGTTTATCTATGTAACAAACCTGTACGCTTTGCACACATATACTGAAACTTAAATTTTTTTTAAAAAAAGATCAGATGAATCCGATCTTTGTTTCTGCACCTCCTGTCTTTCAAATAAAGTTTTATTGACACAGAAAAAAAATAAAACTATTTGTTGAATCTTTTGTGTTACTCTTTAGTACCCAAGTCCTGGAGGAAGAAGTTTTTATTTTGTTTTGTTTCTTATTTTTCTCTCCTCATGAAGAAGAAAATACAAGTTCACCCACAGAACAGGCCTTGTAAAGCCTGCTACCTCTAAGAATCTTTCCTTTATTTTCCCCTCTGGCTTTCTCTTATGTGAATTAGGTCAATTGATTTAAGTCTTGGGTCCTTCTCTAATGATTTCACTGTACAAAAATAAAAAGAAATTATGGATCCTTAGAATAAAAGAAAGCAACAAAAGTCAACATCCCTGTTCTAGGTATGAGGAAATTGACAGAAGTCCACCAGGCAATTTGTTCAGAGTCAAGAAGGAGGTTAGCGGCAGGAAGAAAGATGAGTTTCTCAACATCCATCCAATGCTCTTGATACACAGTACATAGAATATTAGATCTAAAAGTAGTTTATAAAATACAGTATGAATATAATAAAATATTATTAGAAAGGCCAAACACAGTTATGCATTTATTTAACAAATATCTCCACTTTCAAGAAACTTATATTTTAGTGGGTATGGCATATAATAAACAAACCTAGAAGTAAACAGAGAACATGGTATTTTAGATGTGTTAAATGTCACAATGAAAGTACAAGAAGAGAAAGGGAATAGAAAACTTAATAAAAGGTAGTGATAATTATATTTTTAGAAGATTGTTCAGGGAAAGTCTCACTCATGTGGTTACATCTGAGCAAAGACAAATTTGTTTCATGCTTCTCTAACTGCATGAAACGGTCTTTTCCCACCCTCTCCTGACCAACTGTCACTCATTTTCAGTGACATTCTCTCAAAGTGAACTTTTGGGACCTGCTAGTTATCTGAACGATTGGTTTGTCAGTCATAAACTTGGCTTGATGAATTGCAGTTATCACAGATCAAAACTGTATACTTATGTATTGGTTAGCCTCTCTGTCACCCCTACTAATGTATAATCCTCATGAGGTGGTCTTTTTAACAATATATCATCATCACCCAGAATAATGATTGGCTCATAGCAGTCTTTAAGTAGCTGTTTAATGAATGGATGGATAGAAGGATGGATAGATGGGTGGGTGGTGGATAGAGGGATGGGTAGATGAATGAAAGTCTTGATGGGCAGACAAAAGGATGAGTGGATGCATAGATGGATAAGCAGATGGAGCAGAAGTTATGGGAAATGTAGAACAGCACTTGTTGACAGTCTCCAAAGAGGGCATCATCAATTCCTTCTCTCCCTATATATTTGCTGCAAGTGACATGAAAGTGGAGTCTAATTATTTTCACTTCCAATCCAGATGGGCCTTTTTGACTTACTTAATAGAGCACTGCAGAGGTGACATTTCTGAACTTCTGAGACTGTGATGAGAAGTCCTGCAGCATCTTCCTGCATCTCTGGGAGTATTCAGCCTGAGAGAAGCCTGCTGCCATGGTAGAAGTCTGCTATCTTGAAACCTCCATGCTGTGAAGAAGCTTAGACTAGGCATGTGGAGAGGTCATGCAGAAGGAGAGAAAACTGACCAGCCCCTAGGTGTCTCAACTCAAATGTCAATCTCCAGTCCTAGCTGTCGTCTGTTTTCAACTGCATGAGAGAATTCAAGCAAGAAGAGTTCAGCTGAGCCTAATTGTCCACAGAATGATAGGGGGCCATGCTAAATTGTTGTTTTAAACCACTACGTTTTGGAGCATTTTGTTACATAACAGTGTATAACTGGAACATCTGGAAAAATAACATATTGAGAAACTTACATCATCATTTGAAACAGTAATAGAAATGGTGGGTGTGAATAGACTTATTCTATAGATGAAAAAAATGAAAATTACAGAAGTCAATTGTCAGCCAAGAAATGGCACAATGAATTACAATCCAAGCCTAGAATTCAAAAAGAGCCAAGAGATATACAAAAAAGAGGATAAGATAAAAACAGAAGACTTTATACCTTCAACGTGTTTAATGTTTTATACAATCTTTCTTGGCTGAAATCAAGAATATATAATCCAAGTGGTCTTCCCTTAGCTAAATGTTCGGTTTAAATGCCCTGCCCACCCCACAGGATTGCATATGTGCTATGACTGAAAATAAAAGAAAGTTTTCTGTGCTTGCAATAGCAAGAGCCTCTGTCTTCTCACCCTTCATAGCATCAGAGAATCATGTCCTCAAACTCTTGGGTCCTTCTAGCTGGTTTTGGACTTGATCCAATCATTTAGTAACTACCACAATGCCCAATACAGCAAAAAGTTCAAAGCTACTTCCTGTTAATTAGCCAAGGCAATTTTGAGGGTCCCAGCTGTGCAATTCATTTTCATGTGCAGTATCCCCAATTAGGCCAACTCTGTCTGAAATTTCTGGAGCCACAACTTGATAATCAGTGGAAAGATGCACCAAGCTAAGATAAGGTCAAAGTAAATTTTCTTTAGTGGTTCCCCCAAGACAACACTTCAAAATCACTTAGTAGAGTAAAAACTATATTTCATATACTTTATGAAATAAATGTGTAGTCCTAGAAAGGGAAGCATCAATGACTAAATACCTGCCCATTTCTCTTTATGCTATAACCTAAAGGAACAAATATAAGATTCTTTCCCCTCCTTGTTTGAGCCCACTTCTCATATTTTATAATAAGCTGCCTATCAGTAACAGGCTTCCCACCCAGATAATTTGGTCAAAAGATCCATGTTGGATTGCTGATCTAAAAATTCATTTAGCTATAACTGCCTGCCATGTCAATACTCTTTCATAAAAAAAAAAGTGGTCTTCTTTTCTGCATAAACTATATAGAAGACCCATTGATCACAGTACCTGGCATGCCAACACAACCTATGTTTTTTTCTTTTCCTTTTCCTTTTTTTTTTTTTCCAAGATAGAGTCTTGCTCTGTCACCCAGGCTGGACTGCAATGAAATGGTCTTGGCTGACTGTAATCTCCACCTCTGGGGTTCAGCGATTGTCCTGCTTCAGCCTCCCTGTGACTATAGGCACACGCCACCACACCTGGCTAATTTTTGTATTTTTAGTAGAGATGGAGTTTCACTATGTTGGCCAGGCTGGTCTGGAACTCCTGACCTCATGATCTGCCTGCCTCGGCCTCTCAAAGGGCTGGGATTACAGGCGTGAGCCACCGTGACCAGCCTAACACCATATTTGTAAAGAAATTCCTCTCCTACAGACCTGAAGAGGCATACTTGATGGACAAGGGCAGCAAATCCTGGAGCCAGCCACTGCCCTGTTATCTTCCATTCACATGGAAAATGAGCCTGACCCAATCAAGTCATCTGTCTCTCTGGAACGCAGAGGCATTGAACAAAAGTAGCACTAGCAGAGGCCGCTGCTGCTCAAAGCCACAGCAGAGTGAGAGGTGAGAGAGGCATGCTGGGTCTCAAGTGAGCCAAAGTGAAGCATAGCCTATAAAACAGAGAGATGAATTAAAGAGTGCAAAAAGCCAGCTGGTAGAAAAAGGAAGTTGAAGTAGATGTGAAATGTGCAATGGAGTCACCCTGAGAAGGTGAATGAAACCATGAAGGCAGGAAAAGACAAAGAGAGATTAGCTAGTCCCTGTACAGCCTTGGCTCCTGAACACCACTTGGCCTTCTAGATCCAGGATCAGTTCTGGTCTTTGTATATATCTTTGCAACCTCCTTTTAGCTGAAAGTGGCTGGAGTGAGCTACAGTCCTTTAAGAGCATGGTAGTATTGAGATACCATCTCACTCCAATTATTATGGCGATCATTAAAAAATTCAGGAGACAACAGATGCTGGAGAGGATGTGGAGAAATAGGAACACTTGTACACTGTTAGTGGGAGTGAAAGTTAGTTCAACCATTGTGGAAGACAGTGTGGTGAGTCCTCAAGGATCTAGAACTAGAAATACCATTTGACCCAGCAATCTCATTACTGGGTATACACCGAAAGGATTATAAATAATTCTATTGTAAAGATACATACACATGTATGTTTATTGTGGCACTGTTCACAGTAGTAAAGACTTAAAACCAATTCAAATGCCCATCAGTGATAGACTGGATAAAGAAAATGTGCCACATACACCCCATGGAATACAATGCAGCCTTAAAAAAGGATGAATTCATGTCCTTTGCAGGGACATGGATGAAGCCTGAAACCATCATTCTCAGCAAACTGACACAAGAACAGAAAACCAAACACCACATGTTTTCACTCATAGGTGGGTGTTGAACAATGAGAACACATAGGCACAGGGAGGAGAACATCATACACTGGGGCCTGTCAGGGTGGGAGTCTAGGGGAGGGATAGTGGGCGGGGGAGTCTGGGGATGGATAGCATTAGGAGAAATACCTAATGTAGATGACAGGGTGATAGATGCAGCAAGCCACCACAACACGTGCATACTTATGTAACAAGCCTGCAGGTTCTGCACATGTATCCCAGAACTTAAAGTATATATATTTAATTTAAAAAAAAAAAGTGCATGGTGGTAATGTGCTTTGGAGTGAAAACTGCCTAGACCTCATGATCTGCCCTTGTGATCTGCCTGCCTCAGCCTTCTGTGATTTTTTTTCAGTATTTTTCAAATTATCTGCAATAAACATATTTAATAATTAATTAAACTTTCTTAAAGTTTAGATAAGGCTTCTGCCTCATCTGGAGATGGCCTCCTCAGTGCTGGACATACAGAATCATGCTTCACAGGGAGGACCTGGCATAAATGCTCCTCCATGGGCAATGTAGGTGGAGAGGTAAAAAACTGGCCCATCCCAATGTTCTCATTTGGAATGTGTAAAAACCTTGTGAGCAAAATTAAGCTTGGACTCTTGCCCGTAAAATGCTGAGCTATCTTTCTGGCCTCTCTGATACCTGCTCCATGTTTCAGCCAGAAAACGTGGAAATATCCTGACTGGGAGGGAGGCTTCTGTGTGCTCGGTGGAACTTTCCTCATCTCCCTGCATGCACGTGCAGCCACCACCCATGAGGTTCTCATCTGGCTCTTGCTAATCAAGATTCTTTAGAACCTAATGTTTCTCCTCTTTATGCTCCTGCACAGGCCCAAGGATGGGGGCCTTTTCTTTGTCTTGTGGGGTTTTTTTTTAATCTACCAGTTCCTGGAAACAATTTGAATTCTTTCTTATCTTTCTCTTTGCCCCCAGTTAATAGCAGCTTAGCTTTTACCTCCATAAAAGCAATATATATTTATTGCAGTTAATCTGAAAAATACAGAAGAAATGACAGAAGAAACAATTTCCAATATAGAGACAACCAATGTTAGCATATTAATATACTTTTTCTGACTTATTTTCTATGAATATATGTATTTATAGATATATTTTTGAATTATATATAGTACGACATTTTCTCTTAATGTGATTTTATGAATATGCTAGATTATTATTAAATATCTTCAAAAACATTGTTTTAAAGTTGCTGCAGAATACCCTATTAGAGGGGAAGATGATGATTTACTCAACTTTTCCCCTATTGTACATTTACTGTAGCTCAATGCACCATTAATCATAGTTCTTCCAGAGCAGTTTATATGACAACCTCAGTCTCATCATAGTACAGACGGCAAATGTACCAGGTGATGTGGAAGGTCTGGGGCTGAGAGTGACCTCTACAACCAGCCTGGCAGCATTTAATCCCAGCTGTACCATTTACTTATGCATAAGCTCAAACGAGTTGTTTAACATTCTATACTTTAGTTTTCTCATCTGAAATGGGGATAATGAAAGTCTTTTTCTCACAGGTTCATGGGAGGATTAAACTGGTTAATACCTCTAAACTGCTTGAAAAAGTACCTGGCACATTGAACAGTTGTTATTATCATGGCACTGTCAGGGAGAACAGCTGCCCCCATTTCTGAAGTTGGTTTTCATCAACTAAGGACAGACCCCTTCAGTAGGACCCCTGGCCTCCTTCACATTGTCCCTCTTCCTGGATATTCTTCAGAAGTGGGTAGACCTACCTCTGTGGTGACTTTGGAAAAAGACATGGTTACATGCAAGTGTTGTGGTTTGAATAGTGGTTTTCAAGAAAGATAATCTAAATCCTAATTCTTGGAACCTACATGTGACCTATTTAGCAAAAGAGTATTTGGTCAATGTAATTAAGAATCTCAAGATCACCCTGGATTCAAGATGGGCCCTTTAACTGGTGACAAGTGTCCTTTTAAGCGAAGAAGGCAGAAGAATTTTCAATGAGACAAAGAGAAGGTGATGTGAAGACCCACGAGAAGCAGAGGCAGAGATTGAAGGGATGCGGCCACCAGCTAAGTAACTCCTGAACCCACCAGAGGCTGAGAAAGACAAGGAAAGATTCTACCCTAGAGGCTTTGAAGGGACCACAACCCTATGCGCTCTGACTTCTGGACCTCACAACTGTGAGAAAACAAATTTCTGTTGTTTTAAGCCACCAGGCTTGTGGTACTTCATCACGGCAGCCTTCAGGAAGTAATTCATGCAGCCCAAGACTTTTTGCTGGGTAGTCAGAACCACATGTTCTAGGCTGCTGCTCCAAGTCCTAATCCTCACGTGGGCAGGTCTGGCGTGGCCTTTGCTGGGGTGAATAAATACATCTAACGCTGAAGATGATGACCGGGAAGCCTACCTGGCAACGGATATCCATGACACTTTCTTCCATTTCAGCTCTATCGGCATTAAAAGACATCTTTTGATCTTCACGTGACTCACTCCTCCTTGTCCCCCTTTCAGTTGTGTAGCACCCAGGAGGGAAAACCCCCAGTAGCTACCATAAACTTTTGTGACTTTTATCTTTAAACTCATTTCCCCTATCTGCTCTTAGTGTAAGAGTGACATCCTTTTATGCAAGGGCCTGGATGTATTTCCCTGCCTGCACACATGCTCTCATTTTCTCCACTTCATATTCTTTCATCTTACCTGGGGACGATTTCAAAAGGTTCCTGTCCTGTCTCAGACCCTTACGATCTCAGCACTGAATGCTGGGTGCTTGCCTGTGACTTGCTGCTTGAATTTGTTCTCTCAGAACCTCTCAATGTCTACCCAATACTGTGTGCAATTTGTTCCTGCCTCTTTGGGCTTGACCCAGCATAACCTTCCTTGTTCTCCATCTCCCTCTGCAGCACTCTCAGAGCCTCAAGATTGTATATTAATAAACCCTGTGATGGAGAGTAATGTGACAATTTTGATGTGGATTCTCATCCCATGTGATGAGAAAAACATAAAATACGGCATGATGTTTATATTGAAGTTTTATGCACTATAATTTTTATGCTCTGTTTCTCCAATCCAATCACATATTTTCCGTACACAAAATTTAGTGTTTCCAGTGTAATACATTCCTGAAACTCCACACTATTAACAAAGCCATCGTCCTTGCTACCACTTATTAACTAAGTCGAGAGATGCCTTGTAATGCTAATGGTTCATATTCCTAATTCTTATTTGTTCAACCAGCTTACAAAAACCTGGGAAAGTATGGTTCTTAAATCTTACCAAGGGGGGCATTTGCCCAGAACCCCGTGCTTTAAAGTATCCATAAAGCACACACACACAGATACACACACACACACACACACACACACACACACACACACACACATTTATTAAACAAAACAGGAATGGCTCTTTTACTTGTGATCTGATACTTCACACAGACACAGGACAACCTCGACCATAAACATCCTTTTCAATTATTCACATTATTCTGACCCCGGGAAATTCTTCCCATATCTCCTGCCCTATGTCCTTGAAGAGAAGATGTCTGCATCTAAATGTCTTGAAGGTTTGTGGGTTATGCCAACTGCTAACTTTAAACATGGATACTGCTTCAGTATCCAGGAAGGACTTGAGCAGAAAAGTACTGAAGTAAGAGAAAAGACTTTTTGGTTTATCCCATCTTCTCTTTCAGACGGCTTGGATGAAATAAATCATGGCATAATAAGGAATGGCTTGGCAGTCAGGACAAGAGCCCATTTTGTTTTAATTAATGGTATCAGGGTATATAAGAAGTAGGCAGGGGGACATTGTATATTTAAATAGTTCGCTTTTTTATGTGTAACATTTCAATATTTAGCCCTATAGTTTGTAGCCCTGCATTTGTTCTCCTGCCCTGGGCTCTGCAAAGGAGAAGTGTAGACGTGCAGGAAGGAGTTAATTACGTCTGATGCTCCTTAGCTTGCTTTCAGGATTTTGCTCAAGACAACTCTGCATTTGGGAAGTATTGATGCATGTGCTTCAGATGAATCAAAGCTAAATATCGGAGGCTGAATCTTTCTGCAGGAATGACAAAGTGACCAGTTTTCAGACTCACATCGTCAGGACCTAAACTTGCTTACCAGGGCCTCAGACAGGAACCAATTTAACTCAACTCTGAGTAGTACTAGTGGAGGGCAGGAAGAGACAGAAAAAGGCACCTCTGCAGGCAGAGACAGGAAAGGGCAGCAAGAAGAGTGTTTCTGAGAATGAAACAATCTTAAAGACAGGCATGATCCCCACAAGTGTCATTTTTCTCTCCTGCAACTAAGAATGCAAATAAACTTCCTTCCACAAAAGAAGGAAGCAGGGACCATGAGAAGCAATCACAGGAGGAGGAAAGTATGGGGAAATGAAGCATCTGCAAATTACACGTGTAGATTTTCACAAGCCACACAGAAATGCACAAAATACAGGAGGACTGAACTTTGACCAAGGGCAGCTCTAGAGTCAGAGAAGTGAACCACCATCCCATCAGTTAAGATACTAGAAAGAAAGTAGCCTGCGTTCCTGAGGTGGACTAGCCAGAATGGGCACAGAGCATCAGGGTCCTGGAAAAAGGTAATTGGTGGTTGTATACATTTGTCAGATCATAATTACTGTAGGTATTTATAAATGGTTCAATTTATCTTGAAGGTATGATTGTTTGCAATTAACCCTGCTCTCCTTATGAAATGCTAAACTAAGAACTTCCTCAGGCATTATCAAGAAAGAGGTCATGACATCAAGAAATTTAGTAAACGTTCCTGTTTCCCGACAGGGTAATCCACAAAAGTATGCTTCTTACTGTAAGAGAGAAGGAAAATAAATGAAACAAGAATAAAGAAAATGCATAATGCATAGGCTATGCCCTAAGATCCCCTAATATTTTATGTTATACAATCACCATAACACCAGGAAAGAAAACTGGTTGATCTCTGATCTATAAATGAGTAAGATGCATAGTGCGTAATTAATATATCCAAAGTCATGTAGCTATTAAGGGGCCCTACCAGGATTCAAATTCAGGACATCTCATTTTAAAATCCTGAGTCATAGCACTTAATACTCAATTCCTGGCCCGAATCGCATACAGTATAAGTCAACACATATTGCTGACTTGCGACTGCCCACAGATGAAATGATTAGCTAGTGCATTAATTTCCTATTGCTGCTGTAGTAAATTACTACAAACCAAGTGGATTAAACCAATGTACATTTAGGTATTATATTTCTGGATGTCAGAAGTCCTAAATGGGTCATTAGGGCTGCACATCTTTTGGAAGCTGTAAAGCATTATCCATTGCCTTGCCTTTTCCAGCCTCTGGAAGCTACTCATTTCCTTGCTCATGGTACCTTCCCTCATCCTTCTTCAAGGCCTATCACTCCAACCTCTGCTTCTGTTATCACATCTTCCTGACTTTGATTCTCCTTCCTCCCTCTTAAAACAACTCTTATGATTACTTTGAGCCTACTTAGATCATCCAGAATAATTTCTCTGTTTCAAGATCCTTGATTACATCTGCAAAGTCCCTTTCACTAGGTGAGGTAATGTATTCACAGGTTCTGGGGAGTAAAACATGGATAGCTTTAGAGGGCCCTTGTTCAGCTTACCAGTAGCTCTTTGTTGATTGATAATGGCAGGCACATTGCAGATGTTTTGCCTTTATTGAGGGCTGGCAGAGTTCAGAGTCTCCCATAAACAATGAGGGGTCAGAGTCTTTTCCTGGCCCTCTGCCCACCTGTATTAGACAGAACCTGGACTCTTGTGATTGCAAAACAAAAGGTTCAGGGACATAATAGGAAACTTAACATGGTCATCTGCTTCTAGATGGCCAGGGGCTTCACTTAGCAGAGTCTATACAGTCAAGTGTCCACATGGGCTTGTGTGAATGGGATGAGTCTGGAGAAAGCACTTGATTGCAGAAATGAGGATCTCTACCCTGGGAGAAGGATAGAAATGGTTTGGTTTGCATTAGAATTTACATGCAAAGTTACCTGGGCTGCAAAAGAAATAAAAGGGTTAAACTGACACCAAATACTTTTTCTTCTCTTGCCCTCAGAAATGCATCACTCATTAGCTCTATAAATAGCTTAAACATGCAGGGCTCCCATTTCTTTTGAAAAATGGAAAGGGTAATACCTTAGTGAAGATCACCGAAAGATGGAACAAAATACCTTTTACAATGAGAGTTCTCCCCAGTTCATGGCACGTAGCTCAAAATTACGGTTACTTTACTGTGGTTCAATGTGGCATCCAGGTGGCTTCATAGACTGGTTGCATAACCTCTGGCTCTGTTTCTAGGAGCTTTGCTTTTCCTCACTAAATGATAGGATAATAAATATTTACCCAATAGGCTTACCAAAATAAGATATCTTATCAGAAGTCGTGACTCAAATAATGCTGTAACCCATGTGCTGCTAGCTTGAAACGTGTGGTTTATGTGACACACAAAAAAGACACTCTATAAATCTGAAACATTTTGGTATTAATGAAAGAATGTATCCTAGGGAGTGAGTGAGTGACCAAGCTGATGATGCCTGTCTCTGTTCTGCACTTGTTCTCAGGAGCCCCTGTTCTATAACATCTTTTCTTTTCTCCATCTATTTAAAGCATAGTATCTTTACAATCGACCTCCAAGCCTCGCCTGACACTGCCTCATCTTCTGTGTCTTGCCCTCACTGCACTCAATTTCAGCTCAGTGCACTGTAACTTGTGCTTTTCTGTAAATAAGTCATCTGTTGTATTATGTACAAAACTGAAGGCGCTTCACTGACTACGTTGTCATTGGAGCCCACTAAAGTCGAGGCACTCGCTCCACCACGGGCTCCAGGTTTTCTTTCTGGAAGTGGATGCTGGTCTTCCTGCTGGGTTCTTAGACTGGACTTGCCTCAAAAGAGACTCAGCAACAGGGATACAGGTGCAAGGAGAAAACATAAATAGGGGAGCAGAAAAGCGAAACGGAAAGAAAACAGGCACTAAAGCGTGTGTTACTGTGGCTACTGGAGAATTCTAGAACAATGCAGAAGACGTGCCTTGGAGTTAGCCTGCCTGAAGAGCTAGAGAGCTACGTTATTTCTACACAGACTCCTGTAACCTTTGTGTCTTTGCTTGAGGACTGCTGAAGGAGTGAGCAGGGGTGCTCCAGTATCTGTCTCTAGCCGGTGGCATCATGGGCAAAGTGAAACCAAGCTTTTGAGAAAAGAAATCTGGGATTGGTAGTTGGAAATCCCCTAGGGCCAGGGTATGTGGGAGGGGCATGGTCCCCAGGAATTAAAAGCATAAACTAGAATAAAATCTGAACTCAAAACCCTACTTTTGCTATACACCATCTAAAGTCACATTACTCACTTTCCTTTCTCTAAACCACTTTCACGTCTGAAAAATGAAGATTATAGTATCTACCAGCTAGGGGCAGTGACTCATGCCTATAATCCCAGCACTTTGGGAGGCCAAGGTGGGAAGATCTCTTGAAGCTAGGGGTTTGAGAACTGCCTGGGCAACATGGCAAATCCCAATCTCTACAAAACAAAAATGCAAAAATTAGCCAGGCGTGCAACCCTGCACCTGTGGTCCCAGCTACTTGGGAGGCTGAGGTAGGAGGAGGATTGCTTGAGCCTAGAGGGTTGAGGCTCCAGTGAGCCATGATGGTGCCATTGCAGTCCAGCCTGAGTGACAGAGTGGAACCCTGTGCCCCCCACAAAAAAATCTACCTTTTGGAATTGTTCTAAAAATTAAATAAAATAACTGAATTAGGATAGTGCCTAGGTCATTTAATGATAGCATTTATTATTATTATTATTATTAAGCCAGTCTTAGCATAACACAATAGCCTGCACTGGTATCTAATAAATATATGCTGAGCCTAAATTTGTATATAATGAAATTCTATTTTAAACACTCCAAAAGACGTTTAACTTGATTTTTTCCTATTTTCATTTTTCCATCGTATTACCCAGAATGCCAGAAAATTACAGATTTTATGGAAAATAATTCTTCAAACATCAGGGACACGTTTTAATATATGTTAACAGAATGACCTTGCTTTTTAGCACTCCACAGAAAATCAACTAATTAGAAGGAAGGAAAGAACATGAAAAGAAAAATATTCTTCAAACAGGACATGAAAAGAGAGCTATTCTTCAAATATTTATAGGGTTTCAGCCCCAGAGTTTTCCATGTTTTCATCTCAATTCAATAGCCTCGGGAAGATGGGGGAGGACACATTTTGTTATGCGGTGAGATGAGGAGCACCTTCAGAGAGCGACAAGGTTGAGCAGACGTTGCAGCCTGCCAGGAGGGACCGGTAGGTGCTCCCTTCCTCCTCTCTCCAAGTATCAAATGGTGATGGGAAGAAACGGAAAGTAAAAGAAGATTCTGCATTTAGAGATTTGAAAGGTACAGATATTGATTTCAAATATAGAGGAGATTCTTGGGTGTCCCAATAGCTCCAGTTCCTCAGGTTATGAGCCAAAGAACTTGCATGTCCAGGTAAGTGCTGGAAGGAGTCAGGATGAGTTTTTGATTGGAGACCTCACCATAGGGACAGAGGACTTCTCTCTGAAAAGATGGTGTCATTAACGTGACTCAGCTCCAAGACCTGTGTTCTCCCATGACACTCCCAGGGGACATGGTCTGAGAAACCATGATGGAGACATCTGTCTCTGCCCTGGTCACTCAGCAGTGGGAAGGGACAGAGTCATATGGCACAGGCGTGGCCACTGTGAGGGAGATGTAGTGCCTATGTGTGATTTATGATCTTCTGTCAGCTCTTACTCTTCTTGTAAGGTACCCAGAGAACTCGAGGAGGGCTGGGCTGAAGGTTTCCTTCATTTGAGAAGTGTCTTTGACTCTGGAAAATTAAAAATGTGAATGGTAGGACCTGAGAGAGGTAGTACAGAGCTGGTGGTTTTGAGGAAATCAGATAAAGGGAAGAAATATCAAATTTGTTTCCTGAGTTATCCAAACAAATACACCTAGGATTATGAAGTTGAAATTCGGGGGGAAAAAAAAGCAAAGAAAGAGAAAGTTAAATAAATAATGAAAATAAATGTGAAATACACAAAAAAATTTCACCTACATTGTGTCATTGAATCTTAACAGTACTCTGATGAGAAGGGGTCAACAGCTTCAGTTTATAAAATAGAGGAAAGTGATGCTGTAATCAGATTTTTTTTATATACTAACTCAGATCCCTTACCCAAGGCACTGGCCATGTGCCATGCTTTCTGGTTGAAGTACCATTCCCACAACTGTTCCTTATTTTATTCATTTCTGCTTATTTTTTTTCCTTCTATGTTGAGCTAATTTGACAATCTTCTCTTAATATCTTAGGAAACATACCTATTACCATGTATTTTTAATCTTTAAAAATATGACATACACATTTAGGACTAGAAATCTACTTCTAACAAGAGTGTAGCCCCATCCCATGAGATAAGTTTCATTTACATTATTTTTTATTTTTATTTTTAAATTCTTTTGAGATGGACTCTTGCTCTGTCACTCAGGTTGGAATGCAATGGCACAATCATAGCTCACTGCAGCCTCAAACTCCTGGGCTCAAGCAATTCTCTTGCCTCAGCCTCCTGACTGTCTGCTAGTATAGGCAAATGTCACCATGCCCAGCTGACTTCTTAGTTTCAATAGACAGCGTCTCACTATGTTACCCAGACTGATATCGAACTCCTGGCCTGAAACAGTCTTCCTAGGTTGGCCTCCCAAAGTGCTGGGATTATAAGTGAAAGCCACTGTGCTTCTTTTCTAAATTATTTTAATTGATTTACAATTTACATACAAAAAAAGTACACATATCTTTAGAGCAGAGTTTAATAAGCCATGGCAAATGTATTCAGTAAACTCAAAGCAGCATTACATCTCACCACCCCAGATACATTGCACATTCTTCTTCCAGTCACCCCCTCAGAAAAACTTCTGATTTCTATCAGTTCATATAAATATACACACATTCTTTAGTCTTTTGGGGATGGCTTTTTTGGTTCAATATAATATACATATTTTTAATATCCATCCACATTATTATATGGATTGTTTCATATTTATGGTTACATAACATTTCAGTATAGAATACACTGTCTTTTAACATTTTCTTTCTCATAATTTATTCATATAATAATGGATATTTGACTTCTTTTCCAATTGGAGCCATTGAGAATAAAGCTACTATAAATATTTGTATATGGGACTTTCCGTGGATGTGTGGTCATTATTCTTGGGTAAATATTTAGAAGTGAAATTGCTGGATCACAAGGTATGTACATATTTGACTTTATAAAAAAATGCTTTTCTTTCCAAAAGTGGTCATATTTAACATTCTCAACAGAAATACAAGGGAGTTTTATTTACTTCACAATCTCACCAATGTTCAATATAGTCCTTCATTTTTGAATTTTAACCATTTTTGTGAATGTGAAATAGTATCTCACTTTAGTCTTGACTTGTATCCCATTTACGACAAATAATGTTGAGCACATTTTCATAGTCTTACTGCCCTTTACACTTTTGACCATATTTATTAAAATTGGACAGCTTGTCTATTATTAAGTTGTATGAGTCCTTTAACTAATCTAGATATAAGGTTTTCTTTCCCAGATGGGTGTGTTACAACTTTTCCTCCATTTTGTGACTTGCCTCTTTACTTTCTTAATGGTGCTTTTATTTTAATTAAGTACAACTTTCAATTTTTAAACTACGATTAGTACCTTTTGTGTCATGAGAAGTTTTTCCTGTCCCCCAAATTTGTGAGCATATTTTCCTATGTTTTCTTATAGAAACCTAGAATTTAGTTTTACATGTTGGACAGATGTGTATATATCTTTTGTTGAATTAAATGTCACAATTACAATGAGATATGGGTTGAGGGCCATTTGTTTTTATATATAGATAGCTAGGTATTTTCATCACTATTTGTTTAAAATTGTATCTTTCCCACTAATTTGCCTTTATTTCTTTGTTGGAAATCAGTTTAATATCTACTAGAAACATTTCATGAACATCTACATTATGCCAGGAGTTTATGTAGGCAGTAATTTTTTACACAAGAAGTAAGGATTGAGTTTGGGAAGTCTAGAAGATTGAATTTTGTCCTTACAAAAACAATACATTCCCTATAAAAAGTCTGGTTAACTTCTAACTAGTTTTCACTTCAATTAAAACTCAGGAAGAAAGCCAGGTACAGTGGTTCAGGCCTGTAATCCCAGCACTTTGGGAGGCCAAGGAGGGTGGATCACGTGAGATATGGAGTTCAAGACCAGTCTGTCCAACATGGTGAAACCCTGTCTCTACTAAAAATACAAAAATTAGCTGGGCGTAGTGTCACATGCCTGTAATCCCAGCTACTCAGGAGGCTGAGGGATGAGAATCACTTGAACCCAGGAAGTGGAGGTTATAGTGAGCTGAGATTGCACCATTGCACTCCAGCCTGGGCAACAGTGTGCGACTCTGACTGGGAAAAAAAAAAAAAAAAAAAACTCAGGAAGAAAAAAAGTCATAAATGCTTCTAGTAAACAAACAATGAACAATGCTTCTAGTAAATAAACAGAGGAACAGAAAAAGAACTTTATATTCAAAGGATTTCAAAGGATTAATAATCAGAAAAACATTAGACTCATGAGCAAAACATTGGCAGCCAGGGGACATTGTAAAAATGCCTTTGACATACTGACAGGAAAATATTTTAAACCTAGAGTTCTATACCAACTCAAATATTAGATAAATGTGAAGGTGAGCTAAAGATATTTCATGCAATCAAAACATTTAAAAACGGTATTTTTCTTGCCCTTTCTCATAGAAAACAACTGGAGGATGTACCCAGCAAAACAAGAAACTTTTTAGGAAAGTGTCCTTAATTTAAGAATCTGGAGTGGGCTGAGTTTAAATGAAAACACATCCATGAACTGTCAGTGTTTCTTGAGGGTCCTGTGGATCCCAGTTCCCTTCTCTGTACTATGAGGATAATTAAATGGTATTTTTGTAGTGTCATAAGAAAGAACTAGAAATATTTCCTCACTAAGAGAGAAGCAGAAAGAGCTTTGTTAAACTATTTCTCATGATTACCTGAAATAAAATCATGTGTTTATTTTAAAAATATAGATTCCTGAGTCCCACCATAGTTTATAAATCCTTATTACTGGACTTTAAGCTCAAGAGTTTACATATTTGATAAAGCCTCAATTATCATTTCCATCATACTTTTCTAAGCATGTGCTAAGACATCAGGTACATTTGGTTTCAATCCTTGTCTTGCATGTAGTAAGAGTAACCTGGGAAATTTCCTTAAACTTGCTTGGTATCTGTTTTCAAACTTTTTGAATAGGTGATGATGAGGATGATTTCTCCTGCATATGAAACCTTTAGCATTGGGTTTGCCATTTGGTGGGCATTCAATAAATGTGAGTTCCCTTCCCCAACATGAATCAACTTTGTCTCTGATATAACACTGTCTTGACATTTTACCAAATCAGACAGTTAAGATAAAAAACTACAGACACTGAATTGGATCCAACATCAATTGTACAAACTATTATCAACAGCTGGTTATTGAGCAACTGGTACATACCCTGCATTCTGTTAGATGCTGTGAGGAAAATCAGCATTTTAGAAACAGAAGTTTAGGCTATAAGAGGTCATCATGATAGACAGCATCAGTGCAAAGACATTTCAGAACCAGAGAAGGTTAAAGATGGGAGATCCCTTGCAGGATTTCTGCTTGAATATCCCATTATATAAAGTAAGAGACTGGGAACCTGGGAAGTTGAGATTTCCAAAAAATATATAGACAATAAAGAATAAATATAAGCAGACTCCAATGGTACAATTCATAGAGTAGTTTTCTTTTAAGTGCCACAGTAATTTTAAAAAATTCTAATCTGAAACATTTATACAAACCAAATGCAACATGGATGCTCAGTGTATAAAATATATAAGAAAAGCTTCTCTGCTTGAAGCAGGATTCAGATGTCCATAGTTACACCTACTTGGATCCTTGATGGAACATGTCAAAAACTGGCTGTTTAAATACCATCAGTGTAAGTCATCAAGAAGACAAAGCTGAGCTTGTTGCTTACTGATATGAAGGAGTATGCCATCTTTGCAGAGTTTTGGCAGTATCTAAGAGTGGGGTCTGTGAGGTCAGAATTAACTGAGATGTTTAGGTTTGGTTTAAGGAGGGTCTTTCAATGTGGTGACTTGATAAATATTGGGTTAGAATCATGATAAAGACAATAAGTGTAACCAGCAAGGATAGGATTATGAGGTGAAGGACTCAAAGGAAAGGACCCTGTTGCTGCTTTCCATTAACGACAGGCAGGATCTTTAGGAAGTTCCTGTAATGAACCATCCATTCATCTGCTTGGCCAGGACAACCTCAAAAAGGAAAGCAGTTCATGAAGACTGTGGAACAGCACAGCCAAGTTAATGCGGGCAATGAAGTAGTTTCTGTTCTCAGTGTTCAGGCTGAGTGTAGGGTTAGCTGGCTTTGGTTCTCAAACCTTTGGAGATTTTGAAGCAGAGCCAGAAAACCATTGTCACCCTGATTATGTGCCTCCTCCAGTCAGTCTTTCTGTAGCTGACATTCAGTACAAAGTTTTCTAGCTCTTTTCTCTATGGAAATTATGAAACATTTATTGTCACTGGATCTTGCATTTCACTTCCACACCTTCTTTTTAGTCTGCCTCGGCTTCACTCATAGCTGATGACTAATGAAGCTTTACCAGCTTCCACCTTTAGATTCAATTGTAAATAGGATTATTCATGCATTCGTGGCCTGGCTTCATTCTGCTCTGGCCATCCCAGTGACCTCAAATACGTATCTCACTTCCAGTCCAGGGACTCTATGCTGCACTGAATCCATGTGGCCTGAACTTTTGGAAGGCCCAACTTTATTCCCCTGAGAAACAGTGTGTCATCCAGACTGCCTTCTTGTAGTTTTGAGTGACATTTATGTTCACACAAGGCTTGGCAAATGGCAAATTTAGAGAAATGTATTGAATTCTTGAAAGGCACAATTAGACAAACTGTTTGGTGTAGTTGGTTTAGGCTGTCATGACAAAATACCACAGGCTGGGATGCTTAAACAAACAATAGAATTTTATTTCTCAGTTTTAGAGACTGAGAGGTCTATAATCCAGGTGGCTGGCAAGGTAGATTTTGTTCTAACTCCTCTTCTCATAGCTTGTAGGTAGCCACCATCTCATTTTGTGCTCACATGACCTCTTCTTTGTACATACAAAGAGAAAGAGAGAAGGGAGAGAGATGCAAGCTCCCTGGCCTCTCTTATAAGGGCACTAACTAGCGTATGGGTTCCATCTCCATGACCTCATCTAATTCTAATTATCTCCCAAAGGCCCCATCTCCAAATGCAACCACAGTGGGTGTTACAGATTCAACATAAAAATTTATAAGCTTTAGGAGAACATAATTATTCAGTCCACAACACAGTTCCAAAATATTAGCCCCTTTGCTAAAGAACATTTTCTTTCCCACATCTTATTTATTATTTTTCTACTTACTATTAGACACAGGGACATGACAACATGCCCTATCCAATGAGTAAGTGTTTCTTGGGAATAAATTGAGATTAAATTTGTCATAAAACATTCAAAGACATTATGCAAAGTCAATTGCTTTATCTGAGTGTGACAAGCCTGAATTAGAAAACTGGCTCTGTCAATTACTAACTTTACAACCTTGAATAAATTATTTAATCTTGCTCATCCTTAGTGTCTTATCTTCATTTTTAAAAATGGGGTTAGAACTACTTATCTGATAAAGCTACCAGAATTACAGGTTAAAATATAATGTACCAGATATATGGTATGTAGTCCACATAGAGTGGTTTTTACTTTCTTTGGTGAGCCATCTACTTTCTGAGCCTTCATATAAATACTTCCAAAAGTCATTATTGCTGTAGCTGCTATATAAATTCTACCAGTGTATATCTTAAATGCAGAAGAAGAAGAAAAAGGGAGAGGGCTGAAGAGAAAGAAGACAGATGAGAGAAGGAGGAGGAAGGAGAACTCATATTTGTGGAGGTTTTACCGTGTCCCAGGTACTGCAATAAGATTGTTACACATCTTAACTGATGTATCAGGTATCATTATAATCTTGGCTTTCTAGGTAAGAAAGGTGAAGTCCAGAGACTAGGAAGTCATTTATCCAATGTGCCATACAATGTGTTGAATTTATACATGTTAGACCTGTTAATTCAAACTGCTCTCCTAGGATAGTGGTTGTTGTTCTCATTCTCACACTAGGGAAACACAGGCAGAGATGGAAACAGCTCAAGCTCACAAAGCAGGCCTGATGCAGCCTGGGTGCAAGTCCAAGTCTGTTCTACTTCTCAGTGTCACACGTGTTTTGTGTGTGTGTTTGTGAACCCAAATATTACTAGTAGGAAAATGTTCTTGTGAACTTGTATAATTTATTTTTAAGTTCATATTTTGCTATACTTCTTTTTTTTTGCATGAAGCAAAAGCAAACACTATTTGAATAAGAGAAAAATTAAGTTTTGAGAAAACCCTTGCTGACCTCAAAAGCAGTGGTAATATTGTATGTTACTAGCTCTTGTTCCCAATGAATAGATGTAGGTTACATTAAGGGGACTCTTCCTAGAAGCAGTTATTCATATTTTTATTCACTCAACCAACATGTATTCTGAGTATTTTATGTGCCAAGAATCATGTTAGATTTTGGATCACAACTGTTGGATAGCAACGATATTTTCTAAGAGTTGTTATGTATTGCTTTTGTTGGGAGGAAAGAGAGCCAGATGGATCAAAATTCAGTTGCAGGGGTTTTGCACTAGTAATAATGGGTACCTCTCATTGCATATGTCCTCTGGACCAGCACTGAACTGTCTTCTGTATGGTTTATCTCATTATTTATCACAGTGATAATCATCACAGACATCATCTGAGCACTGTTGCTGTCATAACAGTGCCCTTTCTTATAGGTAAACTATCGCTAATAATGGATAAGTAATTTGCCCAATGTCACGCAGCTTGTAAGTGGTAGAGATGCTCTTCAAAATCAAAGCTCTTATTCATTAAGCTGCCTCTGATGACATCCCCTCTGATGGTTCATCTCTGATGGTACATGAGATGGCAGAGTGAACCAAAGACCAGTCATGATCAGGAGTTGAGAGATAAGATATTTTGGCATCTAGCTCAAGCCAGTGGAGTAAATCAAGAAGCCATGCCAGGATACAAAAGCCAAATCATGAACCTTAGACCAAATATAGGCAGTGCAGGGACAAGACGAGGTAAGATGCATGAGACCACCATCTATGAATGTGAAGACCACTATACATAGTGATAAAACCAGGGAGCTGGTGTTATTTCATCATTGCAGCTGTGGCTTACCTGTCATACTGTTGCCATGAACACCTGTGATATATAACAGACCCTTTGGAACACAGACAAAAAAACATGTTCTCTGCTCATACCTGAAGCCTTATAAAACAATTTGTAGATGATCTCGTCATAAATTCCCACTGCATATGAGAGCACTGATGTCAACAAAGAGGAAGAAAATATACCCTCCCAATAGCAAAAGAGACACCAGTAAGAATACAGCTTAAACTGAGGGTAAAAACTCATTCATCCAGCCATTTGTTCTCAATAAACGTTAGTGAGCATCTACTCTGTGTCAAGTTTAGAGGTTTAAGATCCTGGGAGTAGACTAAAGCATGAAGATAATAAGTTATTTGGTCTCATAGACTGATAGTCCAGTGGAAAGAGGGGGATGCAGAACAAGCTAAAAATAAATAGAAGTATTTCTGATGATGTCAAGTACTATAGAATAAATTTTTTTAAATGAGCCATGTGATAAAAAGTGACTGGGGGCTGATAAACTGCCAGGAAGAGACAGTAAAAGCAAATGCTTGGGACATGAAGTGAGCTGAGCATTGAGAGTAAAGGAAAGGTGGTGACTGTGGGTTGGGAGTAGGGGAGATGATATGAGTTTTAGAAAGAGTTAGAATAGAACTTGTTGCATTTTGAGTGCCATGAAATATAGGTCAGATTTTATTTTTAGTGCAAAGGGAAGTCACTGGTGGATGTTAAACAGTGGGCAGAGATGATATAATCTGGTTGAGGTTTTTAAAATACCTCTGTGGCTACAAACTGCAAGGGGGAAAAATTGAATTTGGGAAGCTGTTTTATCGCTCCAGGCAAGAGACAGTATTGCTATGGATTAGAGTAGGTCAGTGATAACAAAGAAACACAGAGAGCTACAGGATGGATTTTGGAGGAAAACCTGCCAATGGATTGCCTGAAGGGTGGCAAAGAAATGTAGTCAAGAATGACATCCAGGTGTTTGTCTTGAGTCCCTAGGTAGATGGTGGTGCTATTTACTTAGAAGATTAGCAGAACTATTGGGGAAGCAAGAGGAAAAGTAAAACTTCTGGAGTTGAAAAGAAGTTTTCAGGACTGAAGATACACATTGTTGAGTCATCAGCTTATTGATATCACTTAAAGCTATAGACTCAGATAAAATCACCTATGGAAGAGTTCAGATAGATGCCAGAGTAGTCAGGAACACGCCCTGGGCAGCTACCAGTCAAGAACTGAGAGAGGAGGGGTGCTGGGTTTCCCACTGGTGCTGTACCAACGATATAACACTTCAGTAGAGTAGAGAAAAAAATTGTCTTTAAAAAGTACTACCATCCTCCCATTCAGGGAAATGCTCAGAGCTAAGCTGAAGAAAGGAATAGCTAGTGAGAGCTACAGGTGAAGGGACATCACCAGGGAGACAATAGAGTCTCAAGGAAATTCAGTGGAGGTGACTCATTGCTCACAGCTCAGACTCTATTTTGCTTTATTTTATCTTATGTTCAGATAACACTGGAAGACATAAAGAGAGAGAGGAAAATCTTTCAGTCTCTCTTGCTACCACTCTCACTCTCTCACTCTGTCTCTGTCCTACACACACACACACACACACACACACACACACCTGAAACCAAAGCCAACACCAGAGTACATTACAGCTTAGAGCTATCAAAGACCTCACAAAACCTACAGGGTGCCTATTAAAGAATCACAAAATCAAGCTGAGAAATAGTCATGACCAAAAGGGACAATATCAGAGAGAGAGAGAGAGTTTAACACCAGTAACTAAATTTTTCTGGTTTTGCTCATTATCAGAAAAGTGTGAGTTGAGACCCATAAAAGATAAACAATATACAAGACAACTTAAAGAAAAGACCAGACTGGTGTGGATGGAGGATCTGTAGGTTCCGAGGACAAAGGACTGAGTAAAACCCAGTCTGGTCTCAAAAAGCTCACATGGTCATGGGAGACGATTTCAACACAGAGACGGGAATGCTGGGAAGGAAGTGGTTGCAGGTTCAATGGAATACTACAGGATGTGCAATTAATTAGGACTGAAGGTTAAACGTAAAGGTTACCTTATACATTAAAATAATGAATGTTTGTACTTACATGGCATAATACTCTAAAACTTGTGCCTCTGTTTTTCTTCATTCATTCTCCTTTTCTTTAAATTCATGTATCTTCATGATTTCTGAAACATGTGCATTCTAAGGAATTCCAGGCTTATCAGTGTGATCTCTGAAGTGAAGAGATGACAAGAAAGAATGACCATTTTTCCATGTTTGTTATAAGAGGACATTTATAGCCAGGCACAGTGGCTCACACCTGTAATCCCAGCAGTTAGGGAGGCCAAGGTGGGTGGATTACTTGAGATCAGGAGTTCAGACCAGCCTGGCCAACATGGTGAAATCCCATCTCTACTAAAAATACAAAAAAAAAAAAAAAATCTGAGCATAGTGGGGCACATCTATAATCCTAGCTGTTCAGAAGGCTGAGGTGGGAGGATTGCTTGAACATGGGTGGATTGCTTGAACATGGGAGGATTGCTTGAAACTGGGAGGCGAAGGTTGCAGTGAGCCAAGATTGCACCACTGCACTCCACCAGGCAACGGAGTGAGACTCAGTCTTGAAAAAAAAAAAGAGGACATTTTTGAAAGTTATATATATTTTTACAAATTTTAATGGGAAGATCAGTTTACAACTTCAGCTCCAAATTCAGCTTGTGAACTTCTTCCCACCAAAGGAGCATGTTGCAATGAGAAGAGTCAAGTTATATAATGGAGGTTTTCAAACTGCTTTGACACGAAGAAGCTGGTCAGCAAGCCAGTCCAGAGCACCAAGAAGAAGGCATGAGAATGTGCTTACATATTTTCTCCAAGAAAGAAGACAGTTTCTTGCTCTAGATTTGTGTGTTTGTGTAAAAATCCTATCATATTGTTTATTCTTCCCTCAGAGGGTGAGATCCAGAATCATACTCACTAGGTATATGGCTTTAGTTCTCTAATCCTCTGTACATTAGTTCTCTAATCCTTCTATCCAAAAATATGACAGTGATGATGATGATGATAAGGAAGAGGAAAAGGAGGAAGAAAAGAAGGGGAAATAGGGGAAAGGGATGAAGAAAAGGAGGAGGAAAAAGAGGAAGAAGAAAAGAACAACAATAACAACTTGTTATATTAAAGATTAGATTAGTTCGTGCATACAAAATGCCAAACAGAGTGATTCCTCAAAAGACGCTATTATTGTTTTTCATTCAATCAACTAATATTTATTGAGAACTTACTGTAGGCAAGCTGCTCCATCACTGTAGGAAATGCAGTGATGAGTGAGGGGACCGCCATCTAGTGCAAAACAGACAAATGCTCAGATACTAAGCTCTAAGCCTTCACATTCCTGCACCCATCAACCTCCTGGCCTCTCTTTCACATTAATTGATGTCTTGACACCTGAATCACAGTGTGCCCTTCTCCTCATGTCGTACAATCTTCCTAGAGGCCGGCAACGTCTGCTCAAACCACTTATTCAAAATCTTGACCCCAGGATTTATTTCATCATGTTCCGACAACTACCTTCCCTATACACTAGTAACTCAACACTCTACTCTTCTCCTGCAACTTCCTATACCCTCACCACTCCATAGCTTTGTTCTATGTCTACTCCATAGACAGAAGCTCAGCCAGAGACATATGTGGGATTGCTTGGGATAGTGTGCACAGTCCTTATGTTTTAGTAGACCAATTTTCTCACATTTAAGTGTGTATGAATCACCTAGGGATCTTAGTGAAACACTGTTTCCAAGTGATAGTCATGCTACTGGCCCAAGGACACACTTTGAATAGTTAATATGTCAGTAGTCCTGACATATTAACCATTCAGTGCCGTGTTTCAGAGTTGAGTCCTCAGCCCTGGAGATTCAGAAATATGGCGTATGTTAGCCTACTGAGTAAAAAAGTCCCCTTTGTGTGGATGACTCACATTGACTACATTCATACACACAGTGCAAGCAGGCAGAGAAGCAAGAAAATGGCCCATAACAAGAAGCAATACTCACAGGACTGAGGGACTTAAAATCCACATGGCCAGCCACTGTCTCCCTTGTGCTGACTTACAGGCAAAATCAAATGGTAATGAGAATATCGATTGGAGAGCATGGAATCAGAACATGAATATGCATATATCTCACAACTGCTTATATGTTCTATCAAAATTCAAATTTGTTAGTAAGCCTCTGCCCCTCTGAATCTCTTTCCTTGTTATTGTATGGCTGGCAAACCCCTAACCCAAGAGACATATGCTTTCTTTACATAGGTTAGAACAGTAGAAATGCTTCATCTGCAACATCCACTTAAAGACAGGCATGCTACTGGTCAATTTTTATGGCACTTGGATTTGTATACTGCAAAATAATAGCAACAGGCACTAACATTGAATAAATGCTTGCTAGAAGCTAAGCTCAGAGGTTAACACTTTGTACTCACAATATCACTCCAGGGTGGGTCTTACTATTATTTTATTCTATGGATGAGAAAAGAGAGGCAGGAAAAGACCTAGTAGCTACCAGAGTCAGGACTTGGACATAGACATCTGGTCTTTTAGACTGAGCTGGTAGTCAAGCGTTTAAAAAGTGGGCATGTGAACAGAACGTACAATATTGGAAGAAGTTGAATCCTTTAAAAGTATATCTTTATGTATGTTTTAATCACTTCCTTGAAAAAGGTTTTTCTCATGTCTGAGAAGCTGTACCTTCTCAGAATGCAAGACACTCATTGGTCAGCATGTCTGGGTCTGGAGACCACTTTGCTTCTCCCATGTGCCATTTTGGAAGCTTTAGATTTGTGTTGCAAAGGCCTTTGTGTGGTGGAAAATGTTCAGCAGGATTTTATTCAGATGATTGAACAATAATTAGTAAAAAATATAGATAGATACAGGTAGATAACTATAGGTATCTCAGTATGGGAAATGTTAGTCAAAAATATTTACTGTAATTTTACTGTGTATAGAACTAGGTGCATCATATTATTTAAAATAAGATTCAAAAACCAAAAAGATGTAGGTACAGTGAGCAGAAGACTCTTGGTTAAGTCACTTTAAATTAGTGTTCTGTGTCTTACAATACTGTAATGCATTTAGTAATTGAACTGAACATTTCTGGAAGGTGAAGCTGAAGGTCAGACCCACAGGACTCAGGGCTTCAAAGTGTATCCTTAGCATCAACAGAAGCACCCCAAAATGCTCACACTCTGAAGTTTAGGCAGGAAAGACATACATAAGATTTGTGTGCCAATATTTTAAAATCATATTTAAGACTTGGTTTGTTAGTCACAGGTTTCGTTTCCTGGCTCTGAGCAAATGATAGAAAGTGAAACAACGTACTTCTCCATTGGGAGCAGCAGGAGATGCTGGAAGGTTTCCATGTAAAATTACGTAACTTTCAGCATCAGGGCGGGGGCTCTGGTGAGATCCCTGTCATCTATGTCCTCCCAGGGAATCTTAATTATTCCTTGGGAGATAAAGAGAAAAAATCTGCAAAGGAACTAAAGAAGTGAGAAATATCTTTTTTTTAATCTCTTTTCTTGCATAAAAGGTGACAGACTAAACCAGAACAAGACATCTGCATAATAAAACACCAGCAGAAATCAACTGGGCTAACTAAAGCAAAAGGTGTTGTGGGGCTTGCAGTCAGCAGAGGTATTCACACATTGTAATAAGTTCCAGGTTTGAGCCTATGTCTGGGTATACTGGAATCAGCATGAACGTGGAAGTCAGATAAAACCTATTCTGCAATATAACCTTTGACAATGGTCTTGATCCCTATGCCCCTAGCCCCACACACATATAGTGGACTTAGTACTCGACGAATGGCCAGAAGTAGACATTCTACCTCTGTTCCTCTGGCTGTTTTTTTGTAAAATGGGGACATTAATGCCCATCTCTGAGTTCTGAAAATTAAGCCTAATAATAAATGCAGAGGGTCTGCTACACAATAGGTTCTGGAAGTGAGCCTCCCTGCCCCTCACCAGCATTAAAAATTAAAAAGTCATTTTCATATTGGAACATTTGAAGTGGACTCCTCAAGGATTATGAATTCTATTAATATTTGTCTCTCAAATAAAAGAACAATTGGGGGGAAAATTGCACCCAGCCAAATCCATTTTAAATGGATGACAGTGGAGCAGAAAATAATGAAGAAGAATGTAGACAGATACAAAAAGGGACTTAGACCATTTTGCCGCTAATAGGTGCCACAGACAGTTCATTACTGATAAATGTAGAATAATGATGTCCTTAATGAGTCTTTTCATGCACAAATTCATCATAAAACAAGAGGATGAGGTAAAACAAAAAATCTTTGAATAGCACTCATGCAGCAGGGAAAGCAAGGATAATTTACATCCCCCAAAAAGCTACCAATTTAATAAAGCCTTCTGAGATTGCATCATTGTGTTCCCACTTAATAGCTTTTCTTCTCATATCTTAGAGGTAAATTTCAACCTGCCACACAATTTGGGGCACCTAAAAGAAACTAAAAGAGACAGTTCTGCTGCTTGTGTTCCAAAATTCCTATGGTCCCTTATTAGTGATTAGACCTTGAGTCATTATCTGTGCCCTAACTTTGCCAGTATAATATGAGGGTAAAATTCCTTTTCTGGGTGCCTCACACTTGACTAATATTATGGGCTGAACAGTGTCCCTCCCAAAATCCCTATATTGAAGTTCTAACCCTCCCCCACTATCCACCCTGTACATCAGAATGTCACTGCTTTTGCAGTTGGGGTCTTTAAAGAGATAATTAGGTTAATTAAAAGGGTTATTAGGGTGGGTGCAAATTGAATATGACTGGTGTCTTTATAGGAGGAGGTTAAGGCACTAACACACACACAGAGAAGACCACGTGAGGACACAAAGGGATGGCAACCATATATCTACAGGCCAGGAGACCTGAATAAAGCCGCAGAATAAACCAGTTCTGCTGACACCATGATTTTGGACTCACCAGTCTCCAGAACTGTGAGATAATAAATTGTTTTTTAAGCCCTAGAAAACAAATCCAGTCCAGTGTTTGGTGCTCCAAAATTGGATGAAAGTTTTTGTTCACCCACCCCATAAGTGTCACTTCACTAAGCCTGTGGCAGCTACAGATGAGGATGTCAGACACAGATGCTGTGTTGAAGTGCTTTTTGCATTAACAGTGCAAAACATGGTAAACATTTTAGGGGTTACAACCACTACTTTCCCCTGCCTTCTATGTTCATTTAATGGATTGTCTCTCCATGTGGGCAGTGTTCTAAATAAAGGACTTATAAAATAATAGAACCAATCAAGTTGACCTAACCTTAAATCAATACTACTAAATACCTGTGGTACACAGAGTTCTAAAAACTTCCACCCCCTTGTGTATGTGCCCTGTATAATCTCTTCCTCCTGAGAGAAGCTAGTTCTGTGGAATATAATACATATAAAGTAATGTAAATGTGGGAGTGATTATTACATCACCTTCTTCTGATAATGTAACCTAACTGAATCATATAACTTAACATTAGACTTCATCCTACTGAAGGGAGAGATTATCCTGCTGGCTCTGGAAAGGAAACCACCTGTTACAAGATAGTCATGTGACTTGGATACAAGGTTGGTCTCCAGGATTGACAGCAACTCCTGGCCAACAGTCAGCAAGATAACAGGGACATCAGTCCTGCAACCATAAGGAGCTGAGTTCTTCCAACCACCTGAATAAGAAAGGAAGAAGACCTAGAGTTTCAGATAAAATTGCAGCCCTGGACAGCACTTTGATTTAAGCACTTGATTGCAAGACTCAGCTAACTGAGGGAGCCAGGAGATAATGAATGTACACTGTCTTAAGCTGCTACTTTAGGGGTAATCTACCGTGACAGAAATAGGAAACTAATACAAGGCAAAAATGCCAACCTTCCCCAACATACACACATGAACAGACAGACTCTCACACACCTATACAAGCATACACTATTTTTAGAAAATTATTTCTTAATTAGTAACCTGTCTTTTCTCATCACACGTGTTTCCTTCTTCTTTAGTAGAGAATCAAAAAATTAGATAAGAGAAAATAAAATTATCCCTGCTTCTCTCTGACCATGAAAGAAACCAAAATTTCATGCCAATATTGCAATTCTAGAGTCAGACCAAATAGATGCACAGGCTAGATTATGGAATGTCCTCTAGGAAATGGATATTTATCACCAGCAGGTATTTCCTAACAAGAGATCAAATGCCAGAGAGGCAGTTTGTAAGTGTATCAGTCCATTTTCACACAGCTATAAAGAAATACCCAAGACTGGGTAATTTATAAAGGAAAGAGGTTTAATTGACTCACAGTTCCACATTGCTGGGGAAGCCTCAGGAAACTTACAATCATGATGGAAGGTAAAGGAGAAGCAAGTACCTTCTTCACAAGGGGGCAAGAAAGAGAAAGAAGACAGGGAAAACTGCCAAATACTTTTAAAGCATCAGCTCTCCTGAGAATTAACTCATCATCATGAGAACAGAATGGGGGAAATCACCCTAAGATCCAATCACCCCCCACCAAGTCCCTCCCTAGACACATGGAGTTTCTTGAAATTACAATTCGAGATGGGATTTGGGCGGGGACACAGAGCCAAACCATATAGTAGGAAACTTGTTTTTGTAAGTACAAAAAAATAAAGGTAAACATAAATTATTGCTCTGTAATTTGCCATCTGAGCACAGCTAAATTTTAAATCTCTGTACATCCAAGTTTTGTCATCCACAAAGCAGGGACTATAATGCCCATTTCATAAAATATTTTCCTTTTTTTTAAATTGAGATATAATCACATAACTTAAAATTCAACATTTTAAAGTATGTAGATCAGTGTTGCTGTTTTTTTGTGTAGTGACAAAGTTGTGTAATCATCATCACTATCTAATTCCAGAACATTTCCTCGCCCCAAAAACAATCCCCATACCTGTTAGCAATCACTTTTCATCTCCCTGTCTCCTAGTCTCTGGCAACCACTAATTTACTTTTAGTCTCTATGGATTTGCCCATTTATGAAGCTTTGTATAAATTGAACCATACAGTACGTGGCCTGCTGTGTCTGGCTTCCTTCACTTTGCATAATATTTTCAAGGTTCATCCATGTTTTAACTTGATGATATTTTTGTGATTTAAAAAAGCCTTAATCCAGAGCCATCGAGATTATGTCAACCCATCATTTCATGCAGTGTAGAAATCCTTGCTCACAACATCCTTGGCTGAGTGTTCTTCACACTGTACTTGAAAACCTCCAGGCACTGGGAACTCACTATTGACAAAAGTCAACTTTCACCATGGCTGCACAATTCTGACTCCTGAAAAATTTATCCTTGGATTGGAACAAAATGAACATCCCATTAACTTTTCACCAATTAGTCCTTGTTACGCATTGAGTAGTGCTCCCCAACAAATGGTATATTGAAGTTCCAACCTTCAGTACCTCTGAATGGGATCTCATTTGAAACTAGTCTTAATATATACAGTCAAGTTAAGACAAGGTCATTAGGGTGGACCATAATCCTATATGACTTATTTTTCAAAAGGGAAATTTGGAGACAGACACACACCGAATGTTGTGTGAACATGAAGGCAGAGATTGAAATAATGCTTCTACAAGCCAAAGAATCCAAACGATTGTCAGCAAATCTCTAGAAAAGAAGGAAAAGACTTAGAACAGATTATTTCTCCACAGTCCTTAGAGGGGCCCTTCCCCTCTCCACTGGCGAAAACGTTGATCTCGTATTTCTAGTCTCAAAACTGTGAGACTACAAATTCCTGTTGTTGAGAGCCATTCTGTCTGTGGTACTTTTTACAGAGACCCCAGGAAACTAATATAGTCCTAGTTTTATGCTCTGATGCCATGTGAATTGCATCTTTCTTCCCCTATTTGACGTGAGCTCATCTGTTCCATCCTGAGGGCTCTTTTCCAGCATCATGATCATCTGGCTTCAGCCAAGCTCCCTGCAGTCTGCTCCCTGGATTCTCCGCTCTCCTCCAGCAACACAATGGCTAATAAATAAATGCATGTTTTCAGAATGTGGATTGAGGCTTGAACAGTAATTGTTAACATACCAAATATTTTCCTTTGCCAATTTGAGTCACTGGGCACTACACTCTGCATAGGAAGTTCTCACATTATTCAGTAACTGCTGGAATTTGAGCAAAATCAAATAAAGAAGGTTGGTGTAGGTGAAGTGGGGCTTGACCTGAGTGGAGTTTCCTCCAAAATACATCCCGTATGCTTTGCAGCATTCTTACATCTCTTACCATAGTCAGACCATCATAACTTGTCATCTAGACTTCTGAGGCAGCCTCCCAACTGCTGTTCCTGACTCCATTCTTGTCTGCCTTATAGTTCATCCTCCACTCAATAGTGATATTTTTTAAAGCACAAATTATATTATGTATTGATATCTGTGAGTGCATCTTCACTACAATTATATGAAAACCCTTACCTTGGTCCACACAGTCCTATAGGATATAGTCCCTGCTATCCTCTCCAAATTAACCTTCTATTTTTCTCCTCCATTCCTTAGCAAGCCTCCTCTATTTCTGAACACATAAGGTCATTCCCATATCTGGATTCTTATCAGGAATCCTCCTGCTTCATAAAATATTTCCCTCCCTCCAGATCTTTATTTTTTTGAATGTCTGGATTTCTCATCATTGAGACTTCAACTCAACTGTCCCCTCTTCAGAGAGGTCTCACTTGGTAACCCTAACTAGAGGTGTGTTCCCTATCCCATGTTTCTCTTTATTCCAGGATTCCTTAGAATAAGGAATGCTGGATTAGATAAAAGATTAGATAAATCAGGATTAAACAAAAGATTCTAGTCTCTGTCTCAGGATTCTAAAAAGAGTGTGTGAGAGAATGTGTTTGTTTATGTATGTGTTTGCATTCACACATGCCTGCCCCAAATTTTTCATTTTCCAAAATTAACTGATGTCTTTGTATGTTTATCATTCATCTTATTTACTACTCTATTTCCAGCATTCGGAATAGTGACTGGCAAACAATAGTTGTTCAATACACACTTGTTGAAGACAGGGATGCCCACTATTACCGCTGTTATTCAACGCAGTACTGAAAGTCCCAGCCAGACAAATCAGGCAAGAGAAAGAAATAAAAGGGACCCAAATGGAAAAGAAGAACTCAAGCTTACTCTCTTCACTGATGATATTACTCTATACCTAGAAAACCCTAAAGATTCCACCAAAAGACTCCCAGAGCTGATAAATGACTTCAGTAAAGTTTTAGGACACAAAATCAACGCACAAAAGCCAGTCAAATTTCATGCGCCAGAAACATTCAAGCTGAGAGCAAAATCAAGAATGCAACCTAATTTACAACTGCCACAAAAAGAAAAGAATACTTAGGAATACAGCTAACCAAGGAGGTGAAATATCTCTGCAAGGAGAATTACAAAACATTGCTGAAAGAAATTAGGGATGACAAAAATAAAAGAAAAAGCATCCTATGCTTATGAATTAGAAGAATCAACATCATTAAAATGGCCATACTGCCCAAAGCCATGTACAGATTCAATGTGATTCCTATCAAACTGCCAATGTTATTTTTCCCAGAATTAGGAAAAAAAAAATCTAAAATTCATATAGAACCAAAAAAGAACCCAAATACTCAAGACAATTCTAAGCAAAAAGAACAAAACCAGAGGGATCATGTCACCTGATTTATACTACAAGGCCGCAGTAATTAAAACAGCATGGTACTGGTACAGAAATAGACACATAAGACAAATATTTATGTGGAACAGAATAGAGAACCCAGAAATAAACCCTTATCCCTACAGCCATCTCATCTTCAACAAAGTCAACAAAAATAAGCAATGGGGAAAGGAGTCTCTGTTCTGTAAATGGTACCAGGATAAGTGGCTATCCATATGTAGAAGAATGAAACTGGACCTCTACCTATTAGTATATGCAAAAATTAAAGATGAATTAAAGACTTAAATGTAAGACCTCAAATTCTAAGAATCATACAGGACAGCCTAGGAAATACTCTCCTAGAGTCTGGTTTTGGCAAAACATTTATAGCTAAGTCCTCAAAAGCAATCACAAGAAAAGTAAAAGTTGACTAATGTGATCTAATTAAACTAAGGAGCTTCTGCACAGGAAGTGAACTATCAACAGAGCAAACAGGCAACCTACAAAGTGGGAGAAAATATTTGCAAACTATGCATCATCTGACAAGAATCTAATATCTAGGACCCATAAGAAACTTAAACTACTCAATAAGCAAAAGACAACCCCATTCAAAAGTGGGCAAAGTGTAATCCTGCTGAGGCAAGCACATCTCTTGACATAACAGGTTGGAGACCAGCCTGGGTAGTATGGTGAAACCCCATCTCTACAAAATAAATATTAAAAAACTGGCAGGGTGTGGTGGAGCACCTGTAGTCCCAGCTACTCAGGAGGCTGTGGTGAGAGGACGGCTTGACCTGGGAGGCTGAGGTTCCAGTGACCTATATTGTACCACTGCCCTACAGCCTGGGCTATAGAACAAGGCCTTGTCTTGAAAAATAAAAATGAAATGAAATAATGAAATGAGAAGACAGACAAAAAAAAAAAGGTAGGCAAAGGACATGAAGAGATACTTCTCAAAATAAAACATACAAGTGTCCAACAAACATATTCAAAAGCTTCTCCTCATCTCTAATCATTGGAGAAATGCAAATCAGAACAACAAGGAGATGCCATGACACACCAGTCAGAATGGCTTTTGTTAAAAAAAAGAATAATAATAACAGATGTTGGCCAGGCTGTGGAGAAAAGAGCATACTTATACTACTGCTGGTGGGAATGTAGCTTAGTTAAGCCAGTGTGGAGAGCAATCTGGAGATTTCTCAAAGAACTGAGACTTGAACTGTCACTCAACAGTCAACCAGCAATTCCACGACAGGAAATATACCCAAAGGAATATAAACCATTCTACCAAAATGACTGTGTCTTTCTGAAGAGCACTTCATAATAGCAAAGAAATGGAATCAACCTAAGTGCTCATCAATGATGGAATGAATTAGGAAAATATGGTACATATACACTATGAAACACTACATAGCCATAAAAAAGAATAAAGTCACGTCCGTTGCAGCAATATGGATGCAGCTGGAAACCATGATCCTAAACCAACTAATGCCAAAACTGAAAACCAAATACTACATATCTCACTTGTAAGTGGAAGATAAGTATTGGGTACACATGGTCATACAAATGGGAAGAATAGAATCTGGGGACTACTAGAGTGGAGGGGTGGACAGGAGAGTAAGGATTGAAAAAAAAAGCCCACCTATCCGGTACTATGCTCACTACCCTGCTGATGGATTCATTTGTACTCCACCTCCAAACATCAACATCATGCAATGTACCTTTTGTAACAAACTTGCACACATACCCCCAATTCTATAATAAAAGTTCAAAAAATGAAAAAAAAAAAAACTTGTTGAAAGAAAAAAAAAGAATACACAAATAAATAATGGAAAAAGAAATTGGAAGATGAAGCCAACTTTGAAGCAGGAACATCATGTATAACTCACGTATTATTGAGTTATACACACAGCTGAGTAAGTGTGGCAAATGTTCTTGGAGGGAAGTTGCAGTTGGAAACTGCTTGATGAGGTGCACTTCTCTACCCATGTGCCATAATGCTCTTCTTTTCCACTCTTTCAAGTTACTATGTAATGTCCTGAGGGGTTAAGAGTAAACTCTCTAGTATAGAAAAGCAAGTTTCGTGGGTTTCAAATTCACAAGCACAAGGCACATGGCAGATCACTCTTTACTCTGAACATTCTTCCAGGGCCCAGATGGATTCTTACATATGTCACATCAGGTAGGTTAAAAAACCCAGAATTACTGTTTTTCAGAACTCTGTAGACGTTCCAGGAGTTGCTGAAGATTTGGCTATTTTGCTCTCTAACCACTGACAACATGTTTGTGCCTCTCTGGAAGAAATCAGCTAGAGGAGGCGTGTTTGTTAAAACAACCAGATAATACCCAGACAGAGAGCTGGAGGCCTGGCCCAGGGGCAGCCCAACCTCAAACAAATCAGCTCCCAATGAGATCCACCCGAGTGGGAAATGGCTGATGGCATGCCACCTTATGCTCCACACCATCTGGCTCCCTGCACGCCCTTCCTTGCTGGAGTTTTAATTTCCCAACCAGACGCACTGCCACAATTACGCTTTACTTCATTTTATGCATCCTGCTGCGGGAACACAGAAGCCCTGGTAATTAAACGTCTACTTTGTGAACAGAGAGGAAATTTCCACACTTAACCATTGCTCTATTTGTTAGAGATGTAGCAGGGGGAATCCCAGGACTTTAGCACCTGAGATAGATCCCAGGTACCCTGGGCACTGACCCGTAAAATTCAAAAGCAAATCTACGGGGGATGGGGCGAGATTGAGGTACAGGAGCATGGCATTTGATAAAGTCCCTGTTTGGTCTCTTACCAGCTGTGTGTCTTTGAGCTACCGCTTCTTCTCTGTGAGCCACAGTTTCCCCATCCATAAAAGGAGAAAAACAAGTAAGGCAGAGGTAAATTTTAGTTAAGACAAGCCAGTTTCACTGGAGCATGTTCCGGGCTCCATTGCCTTATTTCTTTAAGCATATGTAGACCACTGGACCTGCAGATCCTATGAGGCACAGATATGAATTCTATTTGGCATACATACCCTTCAAAAATAAGTGCAATATTTGAAAACCAAGGGATGCCATATGTAGTTTTCCATTGACCTCCAAATTCCCCTGAAAAAGTGAAGTATCTGATTATGTGGGGAGCACTTTCCTACACAGCAGCAATGAGCTGGGGCTGAGACCTACCTTTATCAAGGGATCCTTGGGACTAGCCCTTACTCCAAATGTTAAGTGCCTGAAAGGTGCCTTGGAAACTTATCTAAATGCAGATTCACATTCAGTGTCTCTGGGGTTGAGCCCTAGATTTTGCATTTCTAACAAATGCCCAGGATGTGGATGCAGGTGAGGATGGTGCCCCTTTTGAGCAGAGGGGGTTGATGAGGCCTGGGCACACTGCAGCTCTCCCTTCTCTTCTCCTCCCTGTTGTCTTCCAACCCCAGGGGTGAACAGCAGGCGTCATTCATCACTACACTCACTCTGCTGCCTTTCTTTATTAGAGGTCTATTGTTCTACACCTGCTAACTTTGCTCATTTGTTACGTGCCAACTTAAGAATACATTTGAATATCTGATCCAACTTTAAAGTGTATTTGGTAGCCCTGTTCTGGTTGGATTATTCAGAGTCCCAAAAGGAAAACAGGCATCATCACTACTTTTAGTAGAGAAAATTTAGGTTACACAGGTAATGGAATAACTCATGGTAAATTAACCCAGAGATGAGCAGTAAGTAGCAAGCAGCCATGGAACCCTAAAGAGGGACAAATGGGGGAAGAGGCAGTATCCTCAGAGTCCAGGGTCCATACAGGGTCCCTGGCAGACGCTGAGACCCCGATAAGTCTGTTTGGCAGAAACTGGAGTCACAGGATCAGTTGCTAGCAGAGATGCTGCTTGAGACAGACAGAACTGGTGAGAAGTGTCCTGATTCTTCTCTTTAAATTAGTAATCTACACCATTATCTCCCATTAGATAAACCCATCTGGAAGACAGCTGGCATGGGCAACAGAAGAATCCAGCCTGCAGCAGCCAGAATCCCCTCCCATATGAAGCAGAGAAGTGTGGGGTAAGGTTGGATCCGAGGGCAGAGAAACCAGCTCTGGTGCAATGCCCTTGGGTGCATCCTTACTGCTGTTAAATGAAAGGAACATCTTAGGCTACATTCTTAAAGAGTCAACATGATTTTTTACACTTTCTTTAAAATGAAAGATAAAAAACCACACCACCATTCAGCACCTGCAATGTATGTGCACAGGTTGTAACATTCTGGAAAAAGTGGAAAGAGGCCTTGATTAGGCATAAAGAGAAATATGCTATGGTCCAAGAATTGCCATATAATCATCAAATGACCTTGACAAATTGCTCTGATTGAGTTGTCTTCCAAAAATGGGAATAATGATTGCTTCTCCACCTACTTTATAGGATTTTTGTATGTAGAAAAAGAATAATAAAATTATTTTTCTTGTTTATTCATTGAATGAGCAATTCATGAATGCCAAGCATCATGGTTTCTATTGGTCTGGGGAAGTCTCCATTAAGAAGCTTTCCTGAAATCCCATTCTGTATTAGGTATTATATTAAAAGTCCTATATGTGCTTCCAAAGCCCCTGTGCTTCTCTATTACATTGGGAAGGGTCTAATAAGGATATGGAAGACATGACAAAATCTGAAAGGAGACAGAAACCATACCAATATTTAAACAAGGAGAATTTAATATAAAATATTATCTACTTGATATATTCCTGTATCACCACACTTATTGATTATTTGTTTCACCATCAGATTGGGGGTTCCTTTACAGCAGAAATTATCTGTCTAATTCATCATTTTAATCTTAAACCCCAAGTCTCTCCATACCTAAGCATAGTGTTTGACATTTGATGACTGATACATTATTGTTGAATAAATGAATGGAAACTTACAATCTAAAGGGAACCAAAGTTTCAAAGTACTGCAATAGTTAGGTAGACATGACCTAGTGCAGTTCTGGATGGAGACCGATGAAAGAGAGATGAGAGCTGACATCACCAAGGGAAAAGCATCTGCAAATAAAAGAGGAGCAAGAGAGAAGGATGTATTCTGGTTATTCAGCTTTGCTAAGCATGAGTTTTGAAGAAGAAAGTCACAGAATATGGAGCTGGAGACTGAAGGCAGAAGATACACCTGGAAAATGAGTTTAAATCTTATCTAGTTGGAAGAAAGACATTAAAGAGGTAGGGCAGGAGGCATGACAGGATCAGCGATGTGGGTGGTGGGTCATCCTGGCCCTCTGCCAGGGATGCTTTGGTTAACTGGAAAGGGCTATAATTTTGAGAAGAAAAATAGGTTGCATTTTATGTATATGAACACAAATAACACAATCAAAGAAAACCAATTTATAAATAAAAAGCGAAAAAAGGTATTGTAAGTGCTTGCTACCAGGAATGCTATATGGTTAATTCAAATATAATAAAGTCATGGAAATATTTCTGTATTTCATAAAAGCTGGGTAGCTAAAATAAATATTGCTATTGAATCAAACACTGTAAACAATATTTTTGAACTCCCCTCAAAGGAGCTACCATTAAGTGATAATATCTCAGATTGAAATTGAACAAAAGAAGATGTATTTCAAGCACTTTTTGTCAGTATAGTTTTTATCAGTAGCTTCAAAACAAAAGCTCAAAATCATGATATACAAATTTCAAGGAAGTCACATTTCTTTACCCTTTTATTTTTTCTTCATAAATTCACACATAACACATAAAATTTAACAGAACCAGTTCTATTTTAGATACAGTTTTCTTGAAGGCCTTGCATTTAGTAAGTTGGCAATTTACCTAACCCCAGTGTGCCTTAGTTTTCTCATCTAGAAAGGGGACTTAATTGCTATTTCCTAGTAGATTATTTAATAATTGTTTCAAAATACCTTTTAAGAAACAAAATATGATTTTATGAGAAAAAGTTTCTAAAAAGCAAGAACTATGTTTTACCTCTGTATATTTTTAATTCATTCTCAGTGAATAAAAATTTAATGAAATTATAGGGTAGTATCCCAAGTTATAGAGGAAAAATGAATCAAGAAACATAAATGATTAATATATAAAGATCTTTCTACATGCCAGTTGGCATAATTAAGTAAAAAAAAAAAAGAAAGAAGATTAAATTTCTTACCTACAACATGCTGAGAAGAACAAACTCCTTCTATCATTGAGAACTAGTCATTTATTTAGCTCTGCCTAATTAAAACCAAGTTTCTAAGGCAAGAATGCCTCATAAATTTTACCATATAATAAACATATAGTTTTATTTATTGTTTAATCAAATTAGCTATAACTTCATGTTTGCATTTCTATCAGAATTTAAATTATATTGGTGCCTCAATTGAGATCCAAAGTTCCTCTAAGTAACAGTTGCCTTATCAGTTAAAAAAAAAAAAAGTGGGAACAGCTAACTCATGGCAGATGTGAGGATATGACCATGAATGTAAACTGCTTATGTGAGCCTTGCATGTGGTGTACAAGAAATAGACAGTGACTTAATATTTTTTATTTTAATTATAATTGTTTCAATTGCTGCTATTAATAAAAAGTTCTTAGAACATCACCTAGCACACAAAATAATTTATCAATAATCTTTAATTACTATATATTACATTAAAAGATGAGTAATGAATGATTTATGAGTTAAATGCAGAGAAGACGATGTTAAGACATAATAGTCTACATCTTGATATACCCTTGCTTAATGAAAGTGGTTAAATTTGCTTCCATTACCACCCTCCTAAAAAAAAGCCACACTGACCACTAAACTTGGAGTAATTCAAAATACACAGGAGATATGAAATAGACCTCCTTCTCTTATATACTTGCATCTTTGTTGTTGTTGGTTTGGTTTGGTTTTTGTTCTTTTTGGGTTTTAGTAAGAAAATATTGCAACTAAAGATGAAGGTTACCAGTACATCATCTGCTTTTCATGAAGCAAATAGGAAGTCCATTAGACTTGGAGAAAATAATATTCATTCAAGTATGGACCCAGGGTAACTGGTTAGTTTTGTGAATGTAATATAGATAGGCATTCATTCTTCTAAGGAAATATTACAAATATTTTTTTCTGAGATTATATCTTACTAGCAGCTTGTAGGTTTTTGGAGAGAAGGATGAGTCTAGAAGCCTCCTGAAAGTAAGAGGAAAGAGACCAAAAGTCAGCTATACAGTAACAGTTCAATAATATGTGTTGAATAAACTACTAAAGAAATGAATCCTAATATTTTTTATCTTCTTAAGCTTCAACATTACTACTTATAGATATTGCTGTGGTGTTTGAAGATATACACTGCTATAAACTTTTGGCAAGAATGCAAATTGATACGTTTCTGGAAAGCTAGTTTGAAACATAGAGCAAAAGCTTTTTAATTGCCTTTACCCCTTACGGTCAAGGTGGAATAGTTTGTTTCAGATAACATTCTCAATGCCAAAAAAAAAAATGCTGAAAAAGTATTTTTTAAAGAAAATCTACGAAAAATATCAGAGAGCTATTAAAGTGGCAAGTACTTGAAGGCCCAGAATTGACAGAGATGACTAAAATATTTGGCACTACTTTTTACCTCAGTGGATGTTTTTATGTCTCAAGAGCAACTGACAGGCTCACAAGTAGAGAATAGCTTCCAGAATTCTGATGGGGCTGTAAGAGAGTCCTGGAATACATCTTAAGTTTTTTTAAAAAATGCCTGTTAGCTAGAATTCCAAATGGCTGAATCTCACACAATGTAGTGGACTTCACAAAGACTAAATTCCAACCTCCAAGAGGAGGCGAAGGAGATATAATAAGTAAATTTAACACGGGATACCCGGACAGAAAAATACATTAAGTAAACTCTAAGGAAATCTGAATATAATATTTAGTTTATAATTATGTATCAGTATTTGTTTATTAATTGTAACAAATTACCATACCAATGTACAATGTTAATAATATGGGAAACTAGATGTAGGGTACATGGAAACTCCATGTGGTAGTTCATCATTTTTCTGTTAATCTAATGTTTCAAAAATTAAGTCAATCACAAAATAAAAACATGACATTATATATAAATGGAAAAAATTTTCTAATTAAAAACAGTAATTGACATGCTGCATAAAAAATTAAGGACAAACCAAAACCTTAGTAACATAAAATAGACTTTAAATATAAGAATATAAAGAAATTAGAAATAAAATAATATAAAGAAATATGCCATAGAATCACTAAGGAAAATAAGTCTGAAAAATATTAGAATATCAGGTTATAGATAATTATATTCATTATAAATATAAAAAATTTAATATTTTATTTAAAATATCAAAATCATGATGTTTAAGGAGAAAGTTGATAGAAAGAGGGATGCTTTATTATTTTAAAAGCATCAACTTATTGAATTATATTGAACTACTTTTTTCCTTTAATAACATAGACTAAAAACATGTATCACAAATATTGACAACTATAAAAAGAGGAAAATACAAATATTCCATCATTAAGGGAATCTTGGCACACTCTTCTCAGTCACTGATAGAACAAGGCATTGATAAAATCAGAGAAAAAAAGGAAACTGAAGATTAAAAATAAAATTTAAAAATTCTGACCTACTTAACACTTACAGAAGACTACACCCAACATCTACAGAACACTTTCATTTGTACATGGAACTAAACCAAAATGTATTCTGATCATGAAGAATTAAGCTTGAAATTAACAACATAAGGATAACTCTTTTTTAACTTTGAAAGTAAGCAAAAACTTCTAAATTAACAATGGGTTAATGAATATTAGAAGACATTTTAAAGTAAATAAAATATAGATAAATGTAAATATAATCTCAGGACTTTGAGAGGCCAAAGCAAGAGGATCACCTGAGGCCAGAAATTTGAGACCACTCCTGGGCAATATAGCTAAGCCTTGTCTCTACAAAAAGCAAACAAATTTTCAGGCCTAATGATGCACACCTGTAGTCCCAGTTGCTCAAGAAGCTGAAGTAGGAGGGTCACTTGAGCCCAGGAGTTCCACCTTACAGTGAGCTGTGATCATGCCACTGCAGTCCAGCCTGGATAAGAAAATGAGAACCTGTTTCAAAAGAATAAAACAATTAAAATTTTAAAAAATAGAAGGAACTAAAAATTATCTCACTGGATGAAGTTACACTGTAGTTAAGATTTCCAGGCCTAAGTATCTATATTACTTTTTAAAGATTAAAAATACATGGTCTAGACATGTTTTTCAAGATATTAAAATAATGTCAAATGAGCTCAAAGTAGGAAAATATAAGCAGAATAGAACAAAAGGTGTATGAGTCCATTTAGTGTTGCTATAACAGAATGCCCAAGGCTTGGTAATTTATAAAGAAAAGAGGTTTATTTGGCTAACAATTCTGGTGGCTGAATAGTTCAAAACTGGGCAACTGTACCTGAAGAGAACCTCAGGCTGCTTCCAATCATGGCAGAAAGTGACAGGGGAGCCAGTGTGTGAAAAAAAAGTCACATCGTGAGAGTGGAAGCAAGAGAGGGCAAACAAGGAACCCAGACTCTTGGTAAAATAGATAGACCACTAACTACACTAATCCATTTCCACTACAGCAAGATTTCACTCACCCCCAGTGATTAATCTATACATGAGGGATCTGCCACCATGAGCCAAACATTTCCTTCCAGACTTCGTCTCCAATTCTGCCACATTGAGATTAAATTCAGTATCAGTTTTTGACTGGGACAAATCACATCAAAACAATAGCATTAGGCAAATAAACATAAAATGTAGAGAATAAACAAATCTAGAAGCCAATCTGTTGAAATAAATAATAAAACCAATAATTTCCTAGCAAGGCTAATCAAGATTAAAAGAGATGAATCATATATTACCAATACTAGAAGGGTAATCACTACAGCTCTAACATACATTAAAAGTAAAACTCATTATGAACAAGTTATGCCATTATTGAAAAATTTAGACAACATTGAAAAATTCAATAAAAAATGCAACTTACTAAAACTAACCCAAGGAGAAATAGAAAACAAGTTCATGTGATTGTTTTTAGTTGTATGACAAAATTGATAATGTCTAACCAGTATTTAAGCAAAGCAACACCTTAAGCAAACTAGAAATAGAAGTAGAACTAGAAATAGAAGTGAACTTTTCTAATTGTATAAAAGATATTAAAAATAAAAACAAGCCAACACCTAGAGAAACATATTCATTGACACTTAGTGGTAAAACATTATAAACTTTCCTCCTGAGATCAAGACTATGGTTTTTAAAAACATAAAAATTAAAAAGACTATGTGAAAAGACCTAATCTACGTTTGATAGGTGTACCTGAATGTGACGAAGAGAAAAAAAAAGTCTTTCCAGCTCATTCCTAAGTGCCTCCAGAAAACTCACCAGAAACCCAAGCAGCGGCTCCCTCCCTACATGCTCAGGGCCCTTTCACCACCATGGAACCCTGGACCGGGCCTTCTTTAACTCATTCCACAAGTAGAGTAGCCTCTCGATTACTTTTAAAAATGAGTTAATAAAAGCATCTAGTGAAAGTGTCGGAGCCTGGCAGAGAGCCCCTGTGGCCAGTCTCTGGAACACCACACAGTGCACCATCCAAGAGAGGCCCCCAGGCTGGCGCGATGGTGCTGGTGCATCATGATCAGAGGAGAGACCATCCGAGCCGGGGGCCCTCCATCCACCCCAGGGAGGCCCTCCCATCCCGGCTCCCAAACCTGCATGCTCATCCCTCACAGCACCTTTGCTCAGCCCGTCCCCAAGCCTGGGCCGCCTGCCTAGGAGCCTGGAGCACTTATCCTTAAGCCTGGGCCACCTATTTCTGAGCCTGGGCCACTTGCCTCAAAGCCTGGGACACATGCTTCTGAGCCTGGGCACCTGTTCCCAAGCCTGGGGCACCTGTTTCCTCCTCTCTCACTGACGGACACCACCCATCCCTCAGGCTGGATCAAGCCACGCATTGTAGGAAAGCTTCCTCTGAGCCTCCCTAGTAACTTCCAGCCCACTCAGAGTCCAAACCACATCCACTCCTCTACTGGGAGGCAGACGTAGAGCAGAGTCCCGATGTGTGTGCTGACCCTCATGAGGAAGGACCAGGACACATGGGTCCAGAGGCCAGGGCAACCCACAGTTCAAGTTGCATGAGAGAGGCCAATGTAGGGACTTGAACCTGCTCCCCACACAAGGCACAGCCCCTCTTTCCCTCACCTCCATGTCCAGGGGAACCCCTCCCTTACAACCCCACGAGGTCCCCTCCCCCCAGGGATTGTGGCAGGCAAAATTCTAAGGCCAACCCCCACGTCCCACGCCTTTGTACGGTGCCCCACTCAAGTGCAGGGAGACCTGGGAGGCGAGGGGGCACCACCTCCGGTATCATGTCATGTCACACGGCCACAGGGATGCATGACAATGTTATCGGGTCCCTAATCAACAGAGTGCTTCAAAGAGAGAGGGTCCTGCTTGGGCCTGTGCTAATCAGGGGAACTCTTAAAATGGAGTCTAGTGGCTTGAGACAGTAGTCAGAGAGACGTGTCCTGCTGTCCTGGAAGAAAACAAAACAATCCCCACTGAGAGCTTCCCATGGTGGCCTCGTGGCAAGGACCCACAGGCAGTCTCCAGGGTGGATGGCAGCCTCCGCTGACAGCCAGTAAGAAAGTGGGACCTCAGCACTATAGCCCTGAGGAACTGAAATCTGCCAACAACCTGAACAAGGCTGGAAGAAAACCCCGAACTCCAGAGAGGAGCACAGGCCCAGCCAGCACCCAGGTGGCCGCCTGAGACCCCCCCACCCAGACTCCTGACCCATCACCCCCGGCAGTGTCAACGGGGGTGATGGTGACACAGGCCATGAATGGGTGGCGATTTGCCCCAGGCATAGACAGACAATGCAGGGGTGCCTGAGTCTGCACCCCATCCCAGGAGCCAAGGAGACTGAATTTTTATCAAGATACAACACAATATCGCAAAGGCTTCCTTTAAAAAGATTATCTGTGCTCTCACCCAGGAGGTCAACTTCTGCTTCGTGAAGCGTGTTCATCACTTCCAAACCTCAAATAGGAAGTCAGCTTTAGGGTTTGAATGAAACCTGTCTTGGGGTGGGCGAGCGCCTTCAGCCATCACAGGCACACGTTGCTTCTACCCATCTTGGTGGGGACAGTCACAGAGGCTCCCGGGGCCCAGGTCTGCCATTGCATTTCTCTGCCTGGAGTGGTGCCAGAAGTTTCTGGATGGTGACTTGAATCAATATTCAGTCCAAAGACACTTCAGAAGACTTCACTGCCGCCTCCAACACAGCGTGTGACTGAGTTACAGGAGTCTTTCCACCACAAACTGCTTTAAAACTCAGAGCTGCCGTGATTTCAGGTCCTGAAGTTAAAAAAGTGCAATGTTGAATGCCTCTGGGCAGCCCCTGTGAAGGAGCTGGAGGGTTCACTACTGTTTTAAATACGTATACATGCATTTATTTATTTATTTACTTATTTACAGAGACAGGTTCTCCCTCTGTTGCCCAGGCTGGAGTGCAGTGGCAGCATCTCAGCTCGCTGCAACCTCCACCTCTCAGCCTCAATGATCCTCCCACCTCAGCCTCCCTAGAAGCTGGGAACACAGGTGTGCACACCACATCCGGCTTTTGTGTGTATGTGCATTTTTGATTTGTGTGTATGTGCATTTCTGATAGACCGTGTCTCACCATGTTGCCCAGGCTGGGATTACAGGTGTGAGCCACTTCACCTGGCACATATACATATATATATATATACATATATATTTTATAAATATATATGTATATATATATATTTTATAAATATATATGTGTATATATATATATATATTTTTTTTTTTTTACAGATAGAGTTTCAATCCGCCACCCAGGCTGGAGTGTCATGGTGCCATCACAGCTCACTGCAGCTTCAAACTCCTGGACTGAAGCCATCCTCCTACCTCGGCCTCCCAAAGTGCTGGGAATGCAGGCACCAACATGCCCAGCTGGAGTGTTCACTGTTCTTTTTCTTTTTTTGAGATGGAGTCTTGCTCTGTCTCCCAGGCTGGAGTGCAGTGGTGCAATCCCAGCTCACTGCTACCTCCGCCTCCCAAGTCAAGCAGTTTTCCTGCCTTAGCCTCCAGAGTAGCTGGGATTACAGGCACCGACCACCATGCCTGGCTAATTTTTGTATTTTTAGTAGAGCCAGGTTTCACCCTCTTGGCCAGGCTGGTCTTGAGCTCCTGACCTCGTGATCCACCCACCTCGGCCTCCCAAAGTGCTGGGATTACAGGCGCGAGCCCCCGCACCCGGCCGAGTGTTCGCGATTCTTACAGCAGTGGTCCCAGTGGGAGCTTTGTCTGTCTGGGTCTTCGGAACATGTTTTACAGGACACTCTGCAAAGCCCCAGAAGACATAGTAAAGGTAAAAGTGGGGCCGCTGGGGGCTGGCCAGGGGTGGGAAGAGGCTGCGGCAGGGACCTGACCCCCACCTGTGACCCTGCTGGGCCACTGTATGGTTTAAATATGAGCTGACACCCTTCCAAGGAAAGGACATCATTTTAAATGGTTTTTTTATTGCTGTTTTTTTGTGGAAGATTTTATTGTTTGTTTTTTAATAAACCATGGAGCAGTTTCTCATTGTTCTTACAAGGTCTTTTGGCAGCTAAGAGGTTTAACTGCTTTAGGCCAAATGTGCGGGCGCTGGGAGTGGGCACAGGAGAACTGCGGATGTGCAGGAGGCTGAATGCTGCTCAGCAAGAAAATGTAAGAATTAGCCTCCATGGCGGAAGTGGGAATGAAAGTTGAAGCTCAGCAACGTGGAAACTTCCTCTCTCCCCCGTCCTTTTAGAAAGCTCTAGAACTGGTGCTCCTGGATCATACGGGGCCTCAGACCCCCTGACCGCGGCAATGTGCTGGCTCAGGGGTGTTTCCCCAGCCTCAAGCTCATGACTTTGTCCTGGTGGGTAGCCCCCTCAAAAAACAAATGCAGTCGCCCTGGCAGTTCAGATGGGAGGGACCAAGGTGTTCTTTCTCTGTGACACATGGCCAGGAGTCCACCGCAGGGCCAGGTCCCAAAGCTGTAGTCAAACGGCTTCGTCCAGACAAGCTGGAAGAGGGGCTGGGGCATCTCTGTCTTGCAGGCAGCTCCTCTGAACCCCATTTTCAAACAAGACGGGAAGACTCACTTTCTAATAAAAGAAGAGCAGAATTGACCACTCCCTTTTCATTGAGAGGTTGTTCAGCAAGACTTCTTCTTCCTGAAGGATGGTCCTGGCCAGAAAACAGTCATAACAAAAATAGCTAACATTTATTGAGGCAGACGGTGTGCCCGGTACTTCACGGACATGACTCAGTTGCAATCCTTACTTTAAACCTCAGCATAAAGTGCTCTTCCTTTCTTCGTTTCACAGCCAAAGAAACAGGCTTGGGTAGCTGGTGTGACCTCTCCAAGTCCCCATGGCTTTACAAGAGGACAGGAGCCCAAGCGGCTGGTGTCAAATGGCCAGCCCTTGTCCCTTTCTTCCCTGGGGAGAAGAAAGGTATTTTTAATTATCATTGTATACTTATTACAAAAATAATGTGTTTTAGATCATTTTTAAAAGAATGTATCCGGCTGCAATGGCTCACACCTATAATCCCAGCACTTTGGGAGGCCAAGGCAGGCAGATCACTTGAAGTCAGGAGTTTGAGACCCACCTGGCCAACATGGTAAAACCCCATCTCTAATAAGAATACAAAAATTAGCCAGGAGTGGTGGTGTCTACCAGTAATCCCAGCTACTCTGGAAGCTGAGGCGGGAGGATCGCTCGAACTCAGAGGTGGAGGTTGCAGTGAGCTGATATCTCATACTGCACTCCAGCCTGGACGACAAAGACTCCGTCTCAAAAAACTAAATAAATAAATAAGAGTGATGTACAAACTCCTTCGGCTCATACTCCTGCCACTGTCCAGCATAATACCCTTGTAATAATTGTGATAATGTGTGAGTTGATTCTGTCAATATTCTATAGATTTTTATTTTTTTTTTTACAAAAATGGGACTGAATCCAGTACACGCTCCTTTTTTCCTGGTCTTCTTTTCTCTGTGATCCAGGGGATTTTACCCCCAGGGTCTCTTCTGCTTCCTCACCCCTCTTGTCTGCTGCCCTCTCGCTGTTTGGGAGACTGCAGATTGCTTTCTTCCCCGCGTCCCCTCCTGCTGGGACCCCAGAAGCTGCTGCCAGTCAGTGAGCCCCTGCCTGTGGCTGCCGTGGGAGGGGATACTGGGAGTCCAAGTTCCTGGAGCCTCAACCACATGGCAGGAACCACTTCACCCAGACAGCTCCCCAGCTCAGAGACCCCAAGCCTCAGGGTCCAAGGGCCACCCAGAGCAGGGGCAGAGAGGCAGTTGGAATCAAAATCCCATAAGCCCATCTCTTCCCGGTACCAGGGCTCCAGCCCATGGAGTCGACAAAAAATCTTAAGACAAGAATTTTTAAAATAAGGAAAACAAGAAGGGGAAGAGAAGCCACGCGGTGGGAAAGGTCCGCACCCCTCAACAGGAGTCACTTTCTGTCCGAAGCCTGCTCTGCCAGCCAGCCTGGCTTTGCTCCTGGAACTCCATCACGGGCTTGGCTTTACAAGGCTGTCATGGCAAAGCACCACAGCCCAGCAGCTGAACGCCACAGCCCTGCAGGCTGGAAGCGAGATCAAGGCACTGGCAGGATGGTTCCTCCTGAGGCCTTTCTCCTGGGCTTATAAATGCCGTCTCCTCTCTGTACCCACAGGGTCATCCCTCTGTGTATGTCTGTGTCTCCATCCCTTCTTCTTAGAAAGACACAAGTCGTAATGGGTTAAGGCCCACCCCAATGATCCCATTTTAATTTAATTCTGAAAAAAACTGTAAATACAGTCACACTCTCACGTCTTAATGGTTAGGATTTCAACATACAAATTGGGTAGGGGACTCTATTGACATTTTGGACAGACATACACACGCACACACACACACACACCTCTGATGGCCACAGCTGAAAATTGCTCCAAACATTGTCCCATGTCTTCTGGGAGGAGGGGTTACAAAACTACCCCCTCCCTTGAGAGTCACTGCCTATACTTTAAAGGAAAGGAAGACCCACATGGGCTGCTGTGGCCTCCCCAAGCCCCACAGGACTCAGGACAAAGGAGGAACTTGGTCACTGGCTCAGACCAGGCTGGCCCTATTCACCACCCTGTGGAGAAATCTAAGTAAGTGGCTTCAACAGAGCAAGGGAGCACTGCCACGTCCCCAGGTCCCTGCATACCTGCTGAATCTGTGATCCCATCACAGAGATGGAGCACCTGGGCACATCAGCGATGCTGACGAGAAGCTGTACAGAGCCGCGGCCACCTAGCCCAACTCCCTCACTTCCTGAAAGTGTGAAAATAGGGACCCCCTTTGCCCAAGGTCGCACCATGAGTTCTACCTGACGGGACTGCAGCCTGGTCTCCCGGTGCTTGGCCAGTGCTCTCTAAATGGCCCCAGGCTCTGGGCACCCAGGCAGACCTGGGCACGGATACCTCCTACTGAGGTCTCAGCCAGCTCCCCAGAGGGCACCCTGGCCGGACAGAGAGCCAGATAAGACCTGCCTGGACTCGGGAAAATTTCCCAGGAGGGGCCCCAGGAGAAGAGCTTGAAGAGTCCCTCCACTCGCCCACAAGGAACGAGCACCCCGCCTACCAATCGCAATGACACAGCGTTTCCCTCCAGCCTGCATGCCCCTTGGAAGGTGCAGCCATTCCTGCCGGAGACCCCCCAGGACCCCTCACCTCGTTCCTCCCCAAGTCCTCCTCCCCCTCCCAGCCACTCCACCAGGCTGCTGAATGGGAGAGGGAAATTAAATTTGAGCCTTGATTTTGTGAGGAAAATAATGAAAGTGCTCAAGGTAAAGTGAATCAAGAAAAATGACACAAGTGACTGGTTAAAATAAACGTTATTAAAGGAACAGACGGAGAGGCTGGGGTGAATGTCCAGGTGGAGAAAGAGATGACAAATTCCACTGCTTGTGATCAAAGCTCCATCCCTCCTCACCTGCAGTTACCAGGCTGTGAACACTCAGACCCAGCCGAGACCAGGCTGGGGAAACACGGTCCCTAATAGATTCAGCAGCGCCTGTGACACGTGGCCCCAAGGAGCCTCAGATCGCAAAGGCGTGAGCCGGGCTTGTAAACACACGCAGGCCGTGGGCCAGGAGCCCCACAAGGATGGAATACACACTGCCCCTCCTTCCTGATCCTTTTGAGCTGCTTTGGCTGGGAAGGTGCTGTTTCCAGGGAGCTCTTCAGCTTGTCCACGGAGCAGTGAGTCTCAACAGAGGCAGGGGGACATTGCTGAGTCAGAAACCTGATTTGAAGGGACAAAGTCACAGAATCCAGGTTCTGTGACTCCCAAACTCCTGACACCACAGCCTTGCTGAGAACTCCTCTCAGCTCAGAGCCTTCCCTGCAGATCCACGCTGCAGGCCTGAGGAAAAGAATCTAAGTGACTTGGCTTCTTTGTCCCCTCTGCCTCCCTCCTGCCTGGGATGTGTATGCAATGCCCAGAAGCAGTGCAGCTATTTTGCAGCCTTGAAGATGAAATGCACCTGCTATGGAGGGCAGGACAAGGGAGGGTGCCTGGGTTGTGTCTCAGTCCTGCACCACTTTCCGTGAACATCGTGTCAAAAAGATTTAGGGAAAGCAAAGAGGAGGGGAGATAGGACAGCTGGCACATAAAGGTGACACCAATGGCAAGGAGGGAAGAGTCTGACACTTCAAAATGATCTTCTATGGTATGGAGCAAGAAGGACGGGATTTGTCCTATTTTCTGAGTAGCTGATGGCTTCTCATTCTTTGGGTTTCAGATCAAAGCACTTGATTGAAGAAACCCACCCTGACCACTCCAGCTAAAATACCCACTGTCAGCCTCCCCGTGACCCTGCACACTCTGTAAGGTGAGCAACCCTCATCTCTTTCACCACTCCAGATGGATGGATGGACGGATGAAGGATGGATGAGAGAAGGATGGACAGATGATAGTAGATGGATGGGTGTATGATGGATGAAGGATGGATGAGAAAAGGATGAACAGATGATGGATGGATGGATGGATGGATGGATGGACGATATGGTTTGGCTGTAACGCCACCCAAATCTCATCTTGAATTGTAGTTCCCATAATCCCCACATGTCATGGGAGGGACCCAGTGGGAGGTAATTGACTCACAGGGGAAGCTGCCTTCATGCTGTTCTCATGGTAGTGAGTTCTCATGAGAGCTGATGGTTTTTAAGGGGCTTTTCCCCTTTGGTTCAGCAGTTTTTGTTGCTGCCGCCATGTGAAGAAGGACGTGTTTGCTTCCCCTTCTGCCACGATTGTAAGTTTCCTGAGGCCTCCCCAGTCCTGCTGAACTGTGAGTCAATTAAACCTCTTTCCTTCATAAATTACTCAGTCATGGGTATGTCTTTATTAGCAGCATGAGAACGGACTAACACAGATGAATGAATAAATGCCCAGAGATCTCCCTCGTGTACCATAGTGCCCTTCAAAACACAAACTTGTTTAAACGAAATGTGGTGATCGTTTCATTTGAAGCATCAAGGCAGAAAAATCTGTCTCAACCAAGAAGACCATCTCACACAGAGGAAGGCCCTGCAAGCTCTCACACAGGTCAGACCAGACCTTCAGCAAATCACGGATCCTGTCTGTGCCTGCTTCTCAAGGGGGCTTCACAGGATGTTCCAAGGTGGCTCCTTGGGCTATAAAATCCAATGGTTTCATGGCCAAGTTTTAAAAGGCCGTATTTTCCAAAGCCAACAGCTCAGAAAGGCTAATCACTCTGAGACTCCAGGGAACGGTAGCTTCAGACTGCAGGTCCTTAAAACAGAAGCAAGAAACAGCTGCTGGCCTCAGGGTAGGCTGGGCGTTCTAGGGGCTCCCCCACACCCCTCCAGAGGGGGAAGCAATTGAGCTGAAGGTTGGTTCTGGGTGAGGCGGCCCTTCCAGAAGAGCAAGTAGAGGCCACATTCAGTTGTCAGGGGACCCAGAACTGCAGGATGGTGCTCCTGGCCACAGCCCCCACCAGGCTGCAAAATGCACATGGCCCTTGCTATAGGTTGGGACCATGAGTCCCTACCACAGGCACAGCCTTCCTGGGCAAACGCCTCCCTGATGGTGCTCGGGAGAAAGGGAACTTCATTACACAGATTAATAAAACATAAATATGGGCTGGAAGATCTAATAATATCTGGTTTACATGCTAATGAGCCCTCAAAGCAGCAAGTTCAAGGTCTCTCCATGACCAAGCGGAGCACGGAGAGGGCCTGCAGCTCATGGCAGGGGCGCTCCTGTCTCTTGCTTTGTCACTTACCCGGCTACGTAGCCTTCACCCCACAAAACAGATACATGGATAACAAGTGACATTTCTGCTAGGTGAATCTGATTTTCCTATGACATTCATAATTAAAAACAAGAACGTGTTCTCACAGAGAAGGAACCCCCACTGACTGTTAGTGGGAAGGGCTAAGGACCGGCTCCTTCTTCAGCGTGGTGAATGAGCAGTGCCGTGTATGCTGCCGGGGCTGGGGGCACCTCCGCACACTCCGTGGACAGCAGACACAGGTCCTGCAGCAGCTGATTCTGGGCTGTGCCCCACGGGACCTCAAGGCATGCTCATTGGACTGGATTGGACCAGCTGTCTTAGCAAGCCCTGTGAGCCTGTTGACAGCACTCACCCATCTGACCCCATTGCCCACCCACTCCAGCGTTCAAATCTCTCCACTTTGACCTTGGGAGCCCACAGCCAATCATCAGCAAAGTCCCCTGTACCTCCAAGCTCTCCTCTAGAGGGTCCCTTCACCCACTGGCTCCATCAGGGTCCTGGCTCTCTCCCCTGTGGTCCCAGCCTCCCCGTGGCTGTCATAGGTGGGGCCCACAGAGCTAGAGCTGGGAGGGTGGGTGGCCTTCTGCTTTTCACGGTGGCTTTCAGGCTACACCAGGGAGCTTCTGCTAACAAATGACAGGAAAACGGCGGCACCAAAGCTACACACCACAGCCACCGTGGTTCCTCCCCACGAATCTGCGGGGTGTCTGGGTGAATGTTCGGGTCCCTGCTGGTCCCGGCTGGGCTCGCTCACGTGTCGGGCTCCCCAGGCTGGTGAGCTGGTGGCTCAATAATCTCACTGGGCTTCCTCACCCATTCTGCATGCAGCAGACCATCAGCCAGGGCTCCCCAGTTCTCCCCCGGGTGACATCTCACCTTCTAGCAGGCTGGCTTGGGCCTGTGCCCATGGGAGCCTCAGGGCTCCAGGCCCAGCAAGAGGACAAGCCCCAGGGAAGGTGGGCTTTCCAGCCTTCGTCTTTAACGTCCCACTGGTCAAAGTGAGGTACACAGCTAAGCCCAGAGTCTGTGTGGGACCCCGCCCCCACCAAGAGCAGAAACACAGGGTGGGAATGTACTGGGGTCATTTTTGCCAACAGTCTGTGTGCGGCCCCCATTCCCTCCCTACACAACCAAAGCCTCCTCTCTGAGTCCCATGTCCGTGGGGGTGGTGGCCCTGTCCCCTGTGCCGAGTCCTCCTCCAGCCCTGGTTCCCGGAAGACTCAGCTTCTGTCACTGTTGGTCTGCCCCCGCCCGGCTCCCACCCAAAGTGCTGGAATTACAGGCCTGAGCCACTGCACCCAGCTTTGAGACGTTCTCTTTCTGAAGATAAATGTCTGCGGACCTCACGACTGATGCCGTCCCTCCCCCATCCACGCCACCCGCTTGCCCCATCTGCACACAGGGGCAAGAGCCCCCGCCCCCAAACACCCCTCAGGCAGAAGCAACTGGGACTGGCAGCTTCTGGGCAGCAAAGCTCAGCTCGCTCTGCCTTTTCGCCCTTGTTTTATGGTCAAAAGGAGAAAAATTGCTTCTCAGTTCTATGTTTCACCTACAGCTAACCCTGGAACTAAATTAGCAGGTATTTTCTGCCTTATTTGAGTACAGTCAAGATGTGTGATCAGGCCCCACAGCCACTGATCTCCCAGGATGTCCAACCTTACAGGTTGCTCCATGTTCACTCTCCAAGTCCCCCTAGACACTGTGAGGAATATGGTCCCTGAATGGGCTGGAGACCCCCAGACACTGTGGGAATGTGGTCCCCGAATATGCTGGAATCCCAAATGCCCGATCAGCCCTGAGCACAGGAGCCCTTGAGCTGGAGTGGAAGACACATTCTTTGCACAAGGAATTGTTCTGGACATCCAGTAAAAGTAGAGAACTTGACAGGGCACAGTAGTGCATGACTGTGATCTCAGGATGGGGAGGCCAGGAAGGAGGATTGCTTGAGCCCATGAGTTTGAGGCCAGCCTGGGCAACATAGTGAGACCCTGTCTCAATCAATCAATCAATAATATTTAAAAGAACAGAGAATTTACCTTTGGTTGAATCCTTGGTAGTACAGCAGAGTGGTCACCTACACAAACTCTGGATCCAAAATACTGCGGCCAAAACCCCAGCTGTGCCACTTACTCTGTATGACCTTAGGCAAGTTTCTCCACCCCTCTATTCTTCACCTTCCCAATCTGTAAAATGGGTGACAACAATGAGCACCAACTGATACAGTTTGGAGGTGTGTCCCCTCCAAATCTCATGTTGAAATGTGACCTCCAGCGTTGGTGGGCCTGGTGGGAGGCGTCTGGGCCATGGGGGCGGATCCCTCATGAACGGCTTGTTGTGGTCCTCGCAATAATGAGGGAGTCCTCTCTCTATGAGTCCCTGTGAGACCTGGTTGTTTCAAAAGAACCTGGCCCCTCCCTCCTGTCTCTCTTGATCCTTCTCCTGCCATGTGATATGCCAGCCCCACCTTTGCCTTCTGCCATGACTGTAACCCCCCTGAGGCTTCTTCAGGGGCAAATATTGGTGCCATGCTTCCTGTGCAGTCTGCAGAACCATGAGCCAAAATAAATCTTTTTTTTTTTTGAGACAGGGTCTTGCTTTGTCACCCAGGCTGGCGTGCAATGGTGCAATCTCAGCTCACTGCAACCTCCACCTCCTGGGTTCAAGCAAGTATCCTGCCTCAGCCTCCTGAGTAGCTGGGATTACCCACGCCCAGCTAATTTTTGTATTTTTAGTAGAGACGGAGTTTCACTATGTTGGCCAGTCTGATCTTGAACTGACCTCATGATCCGCCCGTCTCAGCCTCCCAAAGTGCTGGGATTACAGGCGAGAGCCACCGCGCCTGGCCAAAATAAACCTCTTTTCTTTATAGGTTACCCAGCCTCAGGGATTCCTTTATAGCAACACAAACAGACCAACACACCTGCCTTCCGGGGTATAGGGAAGAGCCAATGAGTTAACACATATAAAGCTTCTCTGTGCTCAGCACAATCACAGACTTGCACCCATTCTTTTAGAAACCTAGAAAGAAACAGATCAGATGTTGGCTCCGCTGCCAGGTGATCACGTTTTCCAACTAGTTTGGAGCCTCAGGTCTAGTATTCTCCATCCTCATGAGTCACTCACTAGGACTTTCAACCCAAACCACTACAGAGTAATGACCAGCAGGAAAAAGAAGCAGCTGCTAAGTGCTGGCTCCTTTTTGATCTTTATTTAAAGGAGAATTAGGAAATCCTGCAGAACTGAAAAGCCTAAAATGAGGCTATGGTAAGGATAGAATTTTTTTAACCAAGCAGATCAAAGAGGGAGGTAGTGTGCGGTGCTCCCAACAGCTGAAGCCATTCTTTTAATCACGCTTCAGACGGCGTGGCTCACCATCCCAAGCCTGTGTGCTTTCCAGGCAATGAGCCACAGAGATTGATCTTTTTTACCTACACATCAGGAAAAGGAAAAGAAGCTGGCTTTTGTTAAGCTCCATGCGGGGCCAGCAAGTTGCCTGTGTCACCTCATTAATCCCATGACAATCCTATGGGGTGAAAAATGTTATATCCTTGTTGGAAACGAAGGAGCAGGCCTCAGTGACACTGTCACTTGCTCAATGTTACACATGACAAATGGGAAGTGAGATTCACATCAAGGTCCACTCAGCACACACGCTCTTCCCACTGCCCCCCTGGGAAATAGCCTTGGGTCCTGTGAGGAGTATGGTCCCGAATGTGCTGGAGACCCCCAGACACTGTGGGGAATATGATCCCCGACCATGATGGAGACCCCCAGACACTGTGGGGAATGTGATCCCGACCATGCTGGAGACCCCCAGACTCTGTGGGGAATATGATCCCGACCGTGCTGGAGACCCCCAGACACTGTGAGGAATATGATCCCGACCATGCTGGAGACTCCCAGACACTGTAAGGAATATGGTCCCAACCTGGCTGACATCCTCCTAGACATTGTTTGCATTCTCAAATCTTCTGTCCTCCCTTTTTTCTTACTGGTGTCCTGGGGGCCCCAAAGTAGAGAAGCCACCACGGGCTCCCCCTGCATTTGGTGAAGTGCCCAGGAGGTTCCATGCAGGAGCCATCTGCTCTCTAACATCCCCTCTGCCTGCCTGGTCCTCAGATCCGTCCACACCTGGATTGTCCAGTCCCACTCTGATGGGGCTTCTGCTGTTAGCAAGGTCAAGGCCATAGTATATTTTTCAGAGAGCCACACGCAGCCCTCGGCAAGCACTCCCAGGTCCCTCGTTTGTGAAAGGGGAACATTGTGTCTCTTTTTTGGCAGGTGAGACCTAGAACTCAGGGGTGATGCCCGCAGAAGATAAAACTAGGACGGACTTTTCAGAAGTGGAGAAAAAGTAATACACTTCATAGGTGAGCTGCTGAAATCGTCCCACAGGGAAGCATTTTGTTTCTGATGAAACAGCTGACATTTGCCTCCAGGAGCCCAAACTGAGAAAAATGGAGCAGGCACTATTTATCCCAGCACTTTGGCCTGACACCCCCTGGGGCTCCAGCAGACTACTCAACCGAAATACAAAAATAGGAGTTGAATGTGATTTTTTTCTCCATGCACAGTGCAACGGCTGGCTGGCTACTGTTTCCTGCATAAACAGAAGTTGACAAACAAGTTATAAGCAGGTGCCCAGCTGGCGTACTGCCCTCTGTTCTCCCGATACAGATGCTGCATGTCCCCATTCATGCAAACCCTTAGGGACTTTGGAGGTTGGGTTGAAGTGCCAGGGCCACAGGGAATGGAAATGAAGTTTGTGGAACAAATGCATGGTCTATGGCAGGCAAGGTTTCAGCTGTTGACATATTCAAACATTGCGGAAACATTCTGGATCCAAATCTGCCTGCTGGGAGTAGCAGACGCTGGTAACATTTCACACCTCAGTGCCTCAGCCCACCTGACCTCAGCACCAGTAGCATGGACAAGCCCCTTCTCAGGAACCCTGCCTATCTCTGCTGTTTGGAGTCAGAGCTTTCTCTGATGCAATAGAGGCTGCTCTGCCTTTCATTGGCACAGCCCAGAGGCATGAGGAGGGGACACTCCCAGAGGTAACCTGAAAGAATAGGGGATGGGAGTTGACAGACAAATGGCCCAGCCTCACTTCCGTCAGAAGCACAATAACGAGAGGCTTCCTACACCCTGCCCAGAGTCCCCAGTAGAACTAGAGCTCAGTTGAACACAGCTGTAATCATCTCAATAGCAAATTCTTTCATTGAGCTTTCCTCTGGCCCTATTCCACCCCCACTATCCCTGTTCTACCCCCTGGGATCACCGCCCTATGAAAGTAGTTATATCGAAGACTTTGTCTCAGACTCTGTTTCTAGGGAATTCAAACTTAACACAAAAAGTGACCCTCGACTGCTCCCTGGAAAGACAGCAACAAAGACTTCATGACAGAGTCTTCGGTGATGTTAATCACTTAAGTTAACATGTTAAGCACTGCCTCATGGGTGGTTCAATGCACATTGATAGGATCTTGCTTCAAATCTGTGCTGCCTTCCCTCTCTGCTTTTCTGCCCCCAAGGCTTTTTCCAAAGCTGCAGAATGTCCCCCACATGGGGATAACCTTCAGATGATGAAGATTGGGAGTTGGTGGATAAATCCCTAGCTGATGTTAAATGTGACAATAATCCCTCTATACTATAAAATATTTTGCCTGCAGTGCACCGGGATGAGGCCCCGGTGTAAGGAAGTCGTTGGCTTATACACTAACCAACACTTGAAGTGTGTGAAAGCAGTAGCAGTTATAATGATGGGAGAGTTTGCCAGGTTTTGTTAACTGTCTTAGATTTGATGAAAGAGAATCATAAGCTCAGGTCAGCCAATTATCAGCTCAGGCTAGGCTGTCAAAGCCAGAATGCCTCCATGGAAGCATTTAAAGTGACCCTCATCTCTTGCAGCCAGAGGGCAGATAGTGCTGAAAATCAGGACTGTAATTAAATCTAAGGGTGGAAAAACCATAAAAGAGACTGAATGCATAGCCTTGACAGGTCTCCAAGGCTAATGTCAGGGATAAATACAGAAAGAGTGGGACCCTGAGTCCAGGAATGGAGACATGTGGAAGAATGCACCTGAGAATTCTGGACCTTACCCACATACCCCTCCAAACTGAAAGAAGGAACTTTCTCCCCCTTTCTAGAGAGAAAAATGCTCTTAATTGGTGACTATGAAAAGGCAAGCCTTCATATCATGATGTTCCCTAACATGATGCTGCTTCTCCTCAGGTTCCCTCTTCCTCTCCTCATTATCTTCAGACCAATAACTGGTGTCAGTGATCAGCATATCCCACACAGACTGTGAGAAAGCTAGGATGAGTGGTGAAGGAAAGAGCTGCTGAATTTCAGTTATGACTTCTCAGGGCCAACTACAGCAACAAAACTAGCTGTGTTTGACAGATCCCTCTGGCTTAAGCCTTTGATTAGGGAGTTCAACTGGACACCACCTTGAAGAGTCCATGATAGAGGGAACATAATGTGAGGCATGTGCAGATGAACAGTTAAGGGGTGGGCTGTAGCAGGCTCTTCTTGGCCCGCCCTATTTCAGCACTGCCATCGTGGACAGTTCCGTGCATGTTGATGGGTCTCGGTTCACATCTGTGCTGCCTTGTTGACTCTCTGCTTTTCTGCACCAGGGCTTTCTCCAAAGCTACAGAATGTCCCACACACAGGGACAACCTTTCAATGAAATTGGGAGTTGGTGGATAAATACTCCCACCTTGCATCTTTCAGAGAGCAATTCTAAAGTGCATTCCACAAAATTTCTCACAGGGTCTCCAGCAATTAAGATCTAGCTGTCCACAGCAGTAACTAGCTCAACAACGAATCCTTTATAGATTCTTCCGTCCCTTCCTGTCCCACTAGCATCAGTCTACTCTCCAGCTTCCTGGGAATCTACTCTCAATTAAGCTCCCTGTGCTGCAGTCCTTGCCTCAGGCACTGCAACTGGGACATCCAGAGACATCGCGTAATGTTTTTGCCTTGTCCATTAGCCAGGAGCCACTCACAATGTGTGAGATTCTGTCCAGCGTAGAGGAAAGGCAGCAGCCCTTGGATAGCCTACTCTGAGGTTAGGCCAGACATGGATATGTGAATGATTCTGGAGATACTCAATTTTTATCCATTGCATTGGCTTTAATTGTCCATGATTTAAGTCATAATAATTACTGATCATCCCCACTTTCTGGGGGTATAAAGTTCCTAGGTTGCCCCAGTTTCCTTTGGCTCATAAGACCCCTGATGAAGTGGCTCCTCCTGACCTCTATGACCTCGTGTCTCCTTCCCAGTCCCACCGTGGCACTCCACATCCAGTCACATAGAGTGACTCTGTTCCTGTCGTGCCTCACACACTCTCTCATCTTCTGGCCCAAGCCCTAGGACTTAGCTACCTGGAGGAACTCTGTCTCTCCCCATCTAAGCCCATCCTGGACCTATTCTAACCTAACTATCCTTCCAGTGCCCTGTCACTCCCTCTGCCAGCATTTGCTTGGCATCCCTCTCAGGTGCTCCAGGGACTCCTCATGCCTAGCCCGTCTGTTGTAACTATAACAATCTTTTGACTTTCTCTATTGACTTGTGCATATAAACCATGGGACTATAAGCTTTATGAGAACAAGAACTATGTCTCACCCATTCTTGTAACCCCAAAACCTAGCACTTTTCAGGGCATATATCAAGTGTTTAGTAATGTTTGTTTTTTTTTAAGTTAGGTTGGTACAAAAGTCATATATACAAGGTGTCATAATAGTCCATTCATGCACATCTTCACTTAATGGGGCTACTGTAACAATGTACCATAAATAGAGTAGTTTAGTGGAACAACAGAAATTTATTCTTTTATCATTCTGGAAGCTACATGTTTAAGATCAAGGGAAAATCTTGATCTTTCCTAAGATAATGGGAAGGTTGGCTACTTCAACAAATAAATCCTGACCTTATTGGTGACTTTGCATAAGTTTACACACAGAGAGAATGCCCTGTTATAATAAAGGCAAAGAGATCAGAGTCATGCAGCTCCCACATTGCAGGTGGGACAGGAAAAGAATGGCGGCACACACACAGGTGACTGTGGGTATCCAGAGGCCTGGTGGCCACACCCAGGAAGGGCCAGTGGGGCAGAGGGCCACACGGGACAGGCCTCCACTTGTGCTTTGCCTGTCATACATCCTACGACAGGGCACAGCCAGCTGGACACCTGATTAGGTGTTTGCTGCCATCCTGTCTGTTAGACCCAGAGATCCATGCAGACAGGAACTGCACCTGTCTCAAGCACCACCAGACACCAGCACTGAAGACAGGGAGCAGGAAGGTGTTCAGTCAGTGCACCGATTGAATGAATGAACGACGAATCTCCACTCTCACTCTAGTATGGAATGAATTGCATCCTCCTAAAAAAGATATGTTGAAGACCTGACCCCGAATACTTTGAAATGTGACCCTATTTGGAAATAAGGCCATTGCAGATGCCATTAGTCTAGAAGAGCTCATGCTGGAGTAGGGTGGGCCTGAGGTCCATCAGAGAAGACAGCCATGGGAAGACACAGGCACAGGGAAAAGACAGCCGTGTGACAATGGAGACAGATGGAAGGATGCACCTGCAAACCGAGGAATGCCAAGGACTGCTGGAAGCAACCTGAAGCCAGAGGAGGCAGGAAGATCCTCACTGCAGACTTCGGAGGGAGCACAGCCCTGCAGACACCTTGATCCCAGGCTCTCAGCCTGCAGAGCAGTGCAGGGGCCAGCTCCTGCCATGCTGAGCCCCCACACCAATCTGTGGTGCTTTGCTACCACAGCCCCAGGACATTGCCCCACACCTAGGGCCATAGCACTGGCAACTTAACCCCCTCTGCAGGAGCCACACTGGCACCAGCTGACTGCCCAGAGCCCTTCCCTGCACCAACTGCCTGCAGCCATGGCTCAGTCATCTATTCATTTGCTGTAGCTTTGAAGCACCACGGGCCAGGTCTCGTGCTGGATGCTGGCTTACAGTGCGATCTTCATCACTCCCTGTTATTATCACACCATATTGATGCAGGACAGGCAAGCCCCAAAATTGGGGCTTAGCCCAGGAGGGTTCTTGACTTCACTCAGAAGATAATTCAAGGGTGAGCCGGTGGTGTTAGACAGCAACTTTTATTGAAGTGGCAGTGCATGGCAGCAGCAGAGGTACAGCTCCTTGCAAACCAGGCTGCCCCACAGGCAGCGTGCCCAGGGTGGCAGCTCAGAAGGACTTCTGTACTCTCATTTATACTTACTTTTAATTACATGCAAATTAAATGTGTGCAGAAATTTCTAGGAAAAGACTGGGAACTTCCAGGTTGTCAGGGCTGTTGTCGTGGAAAAAGGCAGTAATTTCCAGGTGTTGCCATGCAACGGCAAACTGACATGGCACACTTGTGAGTGTGTCTTATGGAAAGCTGCTTCTGCCCTGGCCTTGTTCTTTCTAGTCCTCAATTTGGTCCAGGGTTCAAGCCCCACCTCCAGAGTCAAGTCCCAACTCCTACCTCAATACACTGATGCCTGAGGCCCAGAAAGCTTCAGTAACTTCCCCCAAATCACCCTGCTCTGAGGGGCAGTGAGGAGTACTACCTAAAACATGTCCATGGGGGACCCGGTGAACCCCAGAGCTGGTTGTTGCATGTGGAGACCACCCAGAAAGATTAACAGTGTTAAGTTTCCCAATTTTTTTCTGAGACAGGGTCTCACTCTGTCACCCAGGCTGTAGTGCAGTGGCATGACCTTGGCTCACTGCAACGTCTGCCTCTCAGGTTCAAACACTTCTCCTGCCTCAGCCTCCTCACTAGCTGGGATTATAGGTGTGTGCCACCACACCTGGCTAATTTTTGTGCTTTTTTGTAGACAGGGTTTCACCATGTTGACCAGGCTAGTCTCAAACTCCTGGCCTCAAATGATTCACCCACCTCAGCTTCCCAAAGTACTGGGATTACAGACATGAGTCTCTGCGTTCAGCCCAAGTTTCCCAAATATTTGGAATGTGATCTAGAAGAAAGTATTCTTTTTCTCATTCTTTATTTAAAGATGGCAGAAGGATTGGGCAAAAAAGTGTTCTACCACCCAGGGCCCTGAAACCATGTGCGCTTTTGAGCAGACCTGGGCACCAAGCCCCTCAGCCTGAGGAGCCCAGGGTCAGGCCACTCTTCCTGGTGAGCTCAGGACCCAGAAGCAGGGGGTTGCACCTACACATATCTCAGGGCCTGCTGTACATGCATCTCCTGGGCACTACAGAAACCACCAGCTTCTGCGGTGGGATGGCCCTCCATCTGGCAAGCACTAATGTTAAATTTCCAGGAATTTTAGGGGCCAGTAGTTAAACACAGCCATTATTAAAAATTAAACTATATAAACTTTGAATTAAGTAAATTATGAAAATAAACATAATAAGTACTCACATTTCATCATTTCTCCATCGTCTGACTGCATCTGACTGCACACCACCATGTGTGCCAGGTGGCTCATGTCTGTGGCAACTGCATGGTGGGGACTGTGTGGTGGCACTGCTGGTCCCTTCTCAACCCCCTCATTCAGTGATGGCACAGTCATGGGTTTCAAATCAGCCATAGTTGCCATGTTTACAACACAGAAGTAGGCAAACGCTGTCAATCGAGGTTAGATTAGCTGTTCCATAGATCGCCCAGTCTTAGAAAAGAGAGAAATTTTCTGGCTATTTGTTGCACTGTGATGAGCATCAAAAAATGAGGAAACATTCTTTCAATATTTGAAAACGATCATCCAATTTCTCAAAGGAACCACTCACATAATTGACAGAATGATGATGTTTAGACATATGTCTCTGTTGTTTCATTTCTGTCTTATTCATTAATATAAACAAAAATAGAAACTGACATTCACATTAAAACTATACCGTTCATCAATTGCAGGCTTTGACTACAACAAATACAAGAGTTTGACAAAAATCAACAAAAGTGATCTTTGAGAATCAATTCATATGGAATTTGAAATACACAGCATTGTAGATGTTAATGTCAATTGTGTGCTCTATCTCTTTTATGTCAGTAATAACTTCTGTGCATTTTATCACAGAGCTCGTTGTTGAGCAACACCAGCACAGCAGTGTCTCCCAGCTAAGGCCAACCTTGACCTTCTGAATCCTCAGCCTTTCCCACACTTTCACTGCGTGTGGCCGAAGCTCAGCCCTGGGCCTACAAAATGCAGCCATGCCTGGCCTTGACCACACAGGCCCTGAGCAGCAGCTGACAGTGGGGATTGGCACTGCCCGGCACGAGGCTCTGGGAGGCCTGGCTGAAGACTCAGGCCTTATGAGACCGAAGAATTTGTCGATGGGACCAATTGCCAAGAGGAAGTGCCAGTATCGGCGGTGTCAGCCCTGAGTCTTTCCACTCCAGTGGCTCCTCCGGGGTAGGCGGGTTGAGGTTGACCTGGGCTGCAGCAGGGAAGCCTCTTTTCAAGCTCCTGGTCCTTGACAATTCCTCTCCTGGACCCGACTCTGCTCTGGCTCCTCTCAGCCATCTAGGCCTGACCTTGACGTCGGTCCTTCACAGGCCTGTGTCACCCAGCTTTAGCGAAGAACTCTGCTAAGTCAGGTGAGTGAGGTGCCCCCATCTTCTACATCTGATCAGGTTCTTCATCCTCCACATCCCCCAAGTGATGTCTGATCACCTGCCTGACTTCAGCAAGAATCCCGTTAGGTGGGTTGAGCCAGAATCCCCCAACCCCTGAGGTGGCCTCTTAGTCATTTTCCATCCACAGACCCCACCCTGCTCCTTAGCTGTAAATCCCCACTTGCCTGTGCTGTGTTCAAAATCAAGCTCAGGCCAGATGCAATGGCTCACACGTGTAATCCCAGCACTTTGGGAAGCTGAGGTATGCAGATCACCTGAGGTCAGGAGTTTGAGAGCAGCCTGGACATCATGGCAAAACCCCATCTCTCCTAAAAATACCAAAAAAAAAAAAAAAATAGCCAGGTGTGGTGATGTGCACCTGTAATTCCAGCTACTCAGGAGGCTGAGACTAGAGAATTGCTGGAACCCAGGAGACAGAGGTTACAATGAGCCGAGATTGCATAACTGTACTCCAGCCTGGGCAACAGAGTGAGACTCTTGTCTCAAAAAAAAAAAAAAAATCAAGCTCAGTCCTGTACTAAAGTCCCCTTTCTCCCATTGTAATGGTCCCAGGTAAAATCTGATTTCGACACTTCAAGGACTCCCATTTCCTTTGACAGCCACTCCTCTCGCCTTCCACTGAGCGAGCTCCAGGCTGGGGGAATCCAACCTGACAGAAGTCCGGCGGCACCCAGAATGAGGCTGCCTGGCCAAGGGAATCTGCCTTTTTAAAAACATCATGGTAAAATATGCAAAACACGGAACTCACCATTGCAGAGGTCAGGACATGCCACCCCAAAATATGCTGCTTTGGCACACCGATTATTTTGAGCTAAGGACGCTTGAGAAACAGCAGGTGCAAGAAGGGCTTTCTGATTCTCCCGTTTCCACCTAAAAATAGGTGATAACATCTCCCTGAGAAATGGGTCCTCCCTGTCACCAGGAAGAGATGAAAATCCCATCACCAGAGACTGGGGCTCAGTGCTGAAATGAACCTTTAAAACCAGCCTGCCAAGTAGCCCCAATCTTCAGGAGTCTCCTGCAGTCCAGCTCCCATCCCTTCCCCACACTTTACGGCCCCTAGCCCAAACCCCTTTGCCTCGTCATTTTCTCACAAACTTCTTTGTCTAAAAGGTGGATAAGCTGTCTGTTCCGGTTACTTCAGGTCTTCATTTTCTTTTTTTTTTTTTCAGTATAACAAAACACATTTTCATTAGATATTAATTATGAACCAATAATACATGTCAACTAAAGACTTCAAATCACATTCTGCACAAAGAATTACAGATCACATTTAATAACAAAATGTTTAGTTGTTTAATAAAATGTTTTTAGGAATTTACAATATAATTTTCAAAACCAAAGAATAAAAGTATTAAATATATAACTTTATGGCACAGAACAACATAAATTTATGGCAAACTTTTGTGCCAGAAACAGAGTGGAGAAAAATCTAAATTAAAGCATAAAGTCAGGAAATGAATGTTCATAAATTTCTGGTTAACTGAGGCTCATTATTTATTGTAAGAAGCAAGGGCCTATGAACATCGGATTTTGTTTATAAAAATAAAAACTTCCTCAAACATCAGATTTTTTTTACCTCAGCAATTTTTTTCCTTTGATAATTCATAATCCTGCTGTTTGTCACATTTACAAATATCTGGTAATTTCATAAACTACCAGTGGCACACTTCAAATGCTGAATCTGATGAATTTTCTTCTATTTTGTTTTCCCCCAATGAACCTAGGGCCTATGATAGAGAAGATACTGAAACATGCCAAGATAATAATTGGTCTTAGAGAGACTTTACAGCAGTATTTAATGAAAGCCACCATATTTCTAGCTCTAAAGACCCAGACAAACACAATCCCTGCTTCCAGAGTTCACCATTCAGAATACAGCAGGTCAAGCACTGATTCTGAATCATTACGAGCTTCCATTTCATCTTTCAAGATTTGCATAAATACTGATTTCTTCTGGAAGGGCAGATAAAATCTTCCCATACACACATCATTCTTTGGATTCTCATAAGGGGTATTTTGAAATCTGTATGTTGACAAGGCCAGCAGATACCTTTTCTCTATTTGCCTTTTACTACTTAAGACTATTTTCCCCTTCAGTTTCTCCCCAACATACACCTTCTGCAGTTTCGTCTATCCAGTAGGCTTCTCTGTAAAACCTGGCTACACATTTCCATTCTCCCTCACTGTTTTCCTCTGTCGCTTTGCTCCTTAACAAAAGCCTGGTGATCTGGACTTCCCCACCTTTCCTTTCCTGGCTTCTTATTCACATAGGTGACTAATCTTAGCACCCCCTTAAAAGTTGGGTCTTCAATAAACAGACCTCATCAGCACTTCTGATCTGCATTTCCTTGAGCACTTTTTTTTATCTTCAGATCTTCTGTGCAATAATACTCTCTTCCTGAGTGTTATGTAGAAATATTACCCTCAAAACACCAATGGTTTCTTGAAGACACTTGTTTTAAAAGTATCAAAAGAGATTGATAAAGGAATGTAAAACTCAGCAAAGGTTGTTTCTACTGTATTGTGAATTCCCACCATTACTAATACTTCATTCCACAAGTCCACCATTAAAACCTGGTATGGGACATCAATTTATACATGATGGTAAGATTAAAATTTTAATTTTTTTGGTTGATATTAAACTGTAATTTATATAGTACATGAGGTTTGAATCTTTAAAAAAGTAAATGATAAAAATTTAATATAGTTAACTGTTCACTGATATGTGTGCTGACTTCATCATAACCTACATATTTAATTAAAAACTAAACTATGAGTCTGTAAATCAGATCCTATCAAGCAAACTGCCATCCATGACCCAAAATTTCTTTTTATCTTTTTAACTCAAATGAATATATAAGATTCAGTAAATTTTAATATTCCAAATCATTCTCAAAAAAATTATCAGAAGCTTCCAGTTAGCACAGTTGGCTAATTCATTTACCCCCAACAAACTACCTGTTTGTGTTGTAAGGTAGCAATTAAAGACCGTATGATCTTCTGTGACGGCAGTACCCTTAATTCACACGCGTTCCCTCTTCACATGAGGAGCACGGACGAAAAAAGGGGCAGATGAGTCACCTTTCATCACTCATTGACTCTTGTGTTTTCATGGTATGTTAAATGCCTGATTTCCATTTTACAACAACAAGAAATACCAATATTTATTCTGAAAGGCAATTGTATGTTCCAAATAGCAGATATTAACAACTTCCAACACGATCTCTAGGGAAAATCCGCAGTTCTGAACCATGTTTCAGGAAAACATTTCCAGCAGCCTGTGCAGGGTTTATTCCTATTCCATCATTGGTAATAAATGCACTTGTTGCAGCAGGAACTTTGAATTCTTCTGCTGCAAACTTTAAGACTGCTGTGAAAGGTGTCCTTCCAGGAACACTGAGTACTTTGTATGGCAGCCGCGGATCCGACGTCAGTGTGATCTTAAAGGAAACCTTCGACATGGTGGTGTCGGGATGAATCTAGAACACAAGCCAACCCCGCGGGGTAGCACGACTTCCTCCACTATCCATTTCCTTTTTTTTTTTTTTTCCTAGATGGAGTCTTGCTCTGTCATGGAAGCTAGATTGCAGTGGAACGATCTTGGCTCACTGCACTCGCCACCTCCAGGTTCAAGCAATTCTCCTTCCAAACCCTCCTGAGTAGCTGGGATTACAGGTGTGTGCCACCACACCCAGCTAATTTTTGTATTTTTA
>CAUYQU010017470.1:0-110991 GCA_963574635.1 Cheracebus regulus | reverse complement strand
CTTTTGTCCAAAAAATTTTACCATATAAACAAAAACCGGGTTATAAAAAAACCCACCACTCTCCAATTTTTTTTTTTTTTTTTTTTTTTTTTGAGACAAGATCTCACTCTTGTCACCCAGGCTGGAGTACAGTGGCATGGTCTTGGCTCACTGCAACCTCCACCTCCTGGTGTTCAAGCAATTCTTGTGCCTCAGCCTCCAGAATAGCTGGGATTAGAGGTGCCCACCACTAGGCCCAGCTAATTTTTGTATTTTCAGTAGAGCGGGGTTTTGCCATTTTGGCCAGGCTGGTCTCAAACTCCTGACCTCAGGAGATCTGCCCACCTCGCCCTCCCAAAGTGCTGGGATTATAGGCATGAGCCACTGTGCCCAGCCCACAGTCCATTCTTATTTCTCCCCTTCTATTTTTCTTCAAGTTACCTACCCATAGTCTACGGAAGAAAAACCTAACGCCTGGCAAGAGAGCTAGCTTGTTTGAAAGGAACTAATGCTCCTCCAGTGTTTGCCAAACTTCAGGCCTTTATACTTTGATTTCATAATTGTTCCTTTATTTGTCGTGCTACCTGTAATATTTAACATTTTATAGTATTGACATTAAATTAACTCCTTTCCTTTTAAACACAACCTGGTTTATCTAGGCAATAATCTTTGTAACAACTCAGGTTTGATGTGCTGATTATTTTCATATTCCTATGGAGATAAAATCATACATACATATTTTTAAGTTTAATCCATATACTAGCAGTATCCACCCTTCAGAAGACATTATCCTACACTAAAAACCATTTCACATAAATGGTATTAATGAACAGAGAATTCTGCAGTAATTAGAATAAAAGTCCATTACAAAATCTCATTATTTTTTGAATGGTGTATGCATGCCCCCTCTGTATGTAAAGAAACTAATCAGTAATGAGCAAATTCAACAATTCCAAAGGTTTAAAAGGACTTTCTTACACAGGTACGGCCAAATATTCTAGCTTTCTCATTCTTCACTTCTTGACTGTAGGAAAGAAAACACTTCCCCATCAAAATCAGTCCAGTAAATTCATCTTTTCATAAGCTTCAGATAGTTCCCATGGCATTTTCCTTCCTTTTTTTTAGTGGCAAGCCTGTGCCCCTAGAAATTTCATCTACCACTCAAGAATGAGAGACAGGACAGAATATAACACAGAGGTTAAAACATTTATACATCATCTAAAGATAGAGCAAAAGTTGAGTTCTGGTTCTCTTTTCTTTTCCTTAATAGCCTTATAACCTCGGGCAAATTGCTTAAATTCCCTTTGCCTCTGTAAAATAGATACAATAAAAGCACCTAATTCACTGGATGATTGTTAAAATCAAGTGAGATAAAATAGGAAAAATTCATAAGACAGTGCCCTCTCATAGCAAATGCTGAATAAATGCTTGCTCTCATCACTGGCATTATTTTCTTATCAATTATATGAAGGTATAATGACACTGAAGCACAGTATTCCATCATCTACTACAGAAAATAACCAAGGACGATGTAGGATGTTCTTTTTTCCCAGCAGAGAAAGAATTTGTTTTCAGATTCTCTCTCTATGGGGGGCAGAGGAGAGCACCTTTTAGATCAAATCAATATCACATCCAAAGAAGAAAACAGAAACTCAAAAAATCTCACTGATCTTCCTGGATTAAGGCAATGGCTTTGTACTTTTCTCCATTTGCCTATGCCTGGCCAACATTTGATGTGATGTTTCTTGAGCCATTACACCTTAGTGGTAGAGACTCCAAAGAATAACATTTAACAACTTTCCAATGCTTTTTAAAATTTTGTTGACCTACAGATCTAGTGTCAATTATATTAATAGATCTAAAAGCAAAATGAATAATGCCTAAAGAACTTTCATAAATAAATAATTTTGTGTAAGTCTGTTTCTATGACTCTGTGGGTTTGGGAATTAAACATTTTCAGTGGAAAGAAACCTATGCGCCATGGGAGTAAAACCATTACTAAGAGTTCTACTAGACAGTTTTGGAATTTGTTAAATTTTTATTTATTTTTTTATTGTATCTGGGCTCTGGGGTACATGTGCACATCCTGTATCCTGCAGGATTGTTGCATAGGTACGTACATGCTGTGGTGGTTTGCTGCCTCTATCACCCACCCCCACCCCACCTTGCACATCAGGCATTTCTCCCGGTGTTATCCCTCCCACTCCTCCTCGCCTACCCCCTCCCCGCTCTCCCCTCCCCTCCACCCCCACAACTAGCCCTGTGAGTATTGTTCCCTTCCCTGTGCCCATGTGTTTTCACTGTTCATCACCTGCCCATGAATGAAAACATGGTGTTTGGTTTTCTGTTCTTGTGTCAGTTTGCTGAGAATGATGGTTTCTAGGTTCATCCATGTCTCTACAAAGGACACGAACTCATCGATTTTATGGCTACATAGTATACCATGGTGTATATGTGCCACATTTTTTTTGTCCAGTCTATCATCAATGGGCATTTGGGTTGGTTCCAGGTCTTTGCTATTGTAAACAGCGTCACAATGAACACTTGTGTGCATGTGTCTTTATGATAGAATGATTTAATCCTTTGGGTATATACCCAGTAATGGGATTGGTGGGTCAAATGGAATTTCTATTTCTAGGTCCTTGAGGAAGCACCACACTGTCTTCCATAATGGTTGAACTAATTTACACTCCCAACAACAGTGTAAATGTGTTCCTTTTTCTCCACATCCTCTCCAGCATCTGTTGTCTCCAGATTTTTTAATGATTGCCATTCTAACTGGTGTGAGATGGTATCTCAGTGTGGTTTTGATTTGCATTTCTCTAATGACCAATGATGATGAGCATTTTTTCATATGTTTGTTGGCTGCATATTTGTCTTCTTTTGAAAAGTGTCTGTTCGTATCTTTCACCCATTTTTGAACAGGTTTTTTTTTTCCCCTGTATATCTGCTTTAGTTCTTTGTAGACTCTGGATATTAGCCCTTCGTCTGATGGGTAGATTGCGAAAAGTTTTTCCTATTCTATTGGTTGCCAGTTTACTCTAATGGTTGTTTCTTTTGCTGTGTAGAAGCTCTGGATTTTAATTAGGTCCCATTTGTCTATTTTGGCTTTTGTTGCCATTCCTTTTGGTGTTTTAGTCATGAAGTCCTTGCTGGTGCCTATGTCCTGAATGGTTTTGCCTAAGTTTTCTTCTAGAGTTTTTATGGTGTTAGGTGTTATGTTTAAATCTTTAATCCACGTGGAGTTAATTTTTGTATAAGGTATAAGGAAGGGGTCCAGTTTCAGCTTCATGCATATGGCTAGCCAGTTTTCCCACCACCATTTATTAAACAGGGAATCCTTTCCCCATTGCTTGTTTTTGTCAGGTTTGTCAAAGATCAGATGCTTGTAGATGTGTGGCATTGCCTCCAGGGCCTCTGTTCTGTTCCATTGGTCTATATCTCTGTTTTGGTACCAGTACCATGCTGTTTTGATTACTGTAGCCTTGTAGTATAGTTTGAAAGTCAGGTAGCGTGATGCCTCCAACTTTGTTCTTTTGCTTAGGATTGTCTTGACTGTGCAGGCTCTCTTTTGGTTCCATATGAAGTTTAAAGTGTTTTCTTCCAGTTCTGTGAAGATGGTCAATGGTAGCTTGATGGGGATAGCATTGAATTTATAAATTACTTTGGGCAGTATGGCCATTTTCACAATATTGATTCTTCCTAACCATGAATGTTTTTCCATCTGTTTGTGTCCTCCCTTATTTTCTTGATCAGTGTTTTGTAGTCCTCTTTGAAGAGTTCCTTTACCTCCTTTGTTAGTTGTATTCCTAGGTATTTTATTTTCTTTGTAGCAATTGTAAATGGGAGTTCGCTCATGATTTGGTTCTCTGTTTGTCTGTTATTGGTGTATAGGAATGCTTGTGATTTCTGCACATTGATTTTGTATCCTGAGACTTTGCTGAAGTTGCTTATCAGCATAAGGAGGCTTTGGACTGAGACGATGGGGTCTTCTAAATATAGGATCATGTCGTCTGCAAATAGGAAAAGAAGAAGTCAAATTGTCCCTAATTGAATGTGCTTTATTTCTTTTTCTTGCCTAATTGCTCTGGCTAGAACTTCCAATACTATATTGAATAGGAGTGGTGAGAGACGGCATCCTCGTCTAGTGCCAGTTTTTAAAGGGAATGCTTCTAATTTTTGCCCATTCAGTATGATATTGGCTGTGGGTTTGTTATAAATAGCTTTCATTGTTTTGAGATGTGTTCCATTGATACCTAGTTTATTGAGATTTTTAGCATAACCGGCTGTTGAATTTTGTCGAAGGCCTTTTCTCCATCTATTGAGATAATCATGTGGTTTTTGTCTTTGGTTCTGTTTATGTGGTGAATTAAGTTTATAACTTTGCATATATTGAACCAGCCTTGCATCCCCGGTATGAAGCCTACTTGATAATGGTGGATACGCTTTTTTACATGTTGTTGGATTCAGTTTGCCAGCATTGTATTGAAGATTTTTGCATCAATGTTCATTATGGATATTGGCCTATAGTTTTCCTTTTTAATTGTATCTCTGCCAGATTTTGTTATCAGGACAATGTTGGTCTCATAGAAAGAGTTAGGCAGGATTCCCTCTTTTTGCATTGTCTGCAATAGTTTCAACAGGAATGGTACCAGCTCCTCTTTGTATGTCTGGTAGAATTCAGTTGTGAACTCATCTGGACCCGAGCTTTTTTTGGTCGGTAGGTTATTAATTGCTGCCTCAACTTCAGACCTTGTTATTGGTCTATCAGCATTTCAGCTTCTTCTTGGCTTAGTCTTGGGAGTATGCAAATGTCCAGGAATTTATCCATTTCTTTCAGATTTACTGGTTTTTGTGCATAGAGTTGTTTGTAGTAATCTCTGATGGTAGTTTGTATTTCTGTGGAATCAGTGGTGATATCCCCTTTATTATTTTTTATTGCATCTATTCGATTCTTGTCTCTTTTCTTGTTTATTAGTCTAGGTAACGGTCTGCCTATTTTGTTGATCTTTTCAAAAAACTAGCTCCTGGATCTACTGGTTTTTTGAAGGGTGTGGGTGTGTGTGTGTGTGTGTTTCTATCTCCTTCACTTCTGCTCTGATCTTAGTTATTTCTTGTCTTCTGCTTGCTTTTGAGTTTTTTTGATCTTGTTCCTCTAGCTCTTTCAATTTTGATAATAGGGTGTCAATTTTAGATCTTTCCTTGTTTCTCACGTGGGCATTTATTGCTATAAATTTCCCTCTAGACACAGCTTTAAATGTGTCCCATAGGATCTGGTATGTTGTGTCTTCATTCTCATTGGTTTCAAAGAACATTTTTATTTCTGCCTTCATTTCATGTAGTCATTCAGGAGTAAGTTGTTTAGTTTTCATGTGATTGTGCAGTTTTGAGTTCTTTTCTTAATCCTGATTGTGCTGTGGTCTGAGAGACTGTTATGATTTCTGTTCTTTTGCATTTGCTGAGGAGTCATTTACTTCCAATTATATGGTCAATTTTGGAGTAAGTGCAATGTGGTGCTGAGAAGAATGTGTATTCTGTGGATTTGGGGTGGAGTATTCTGTAAATGTCAATTAGGTCTGCTTGATCTAACTCTGCACTCAAGTCCTGGATATCCTTGTTGACTTTTTGTCTTGTTGATCTGTCCAATATTGTCAGTGGAGTGTTAAAGTCTCCCATTATTATTGTGCGGGAGTCTAAGTCTCTTTTTAGGTCTTTAAGAACTTACTTTATGTATCTGGGTGCTCCTGCATTGGGTGCAGAAATATTTAGGGTAGTTAGCTCTTCTTGTTGCATCGATACTTGTACTATTATATAATGCCCTTCTTTGTCTCTTTTGATCTTTGTTGGTTTAAAGTCCGTTTTTATCAAGAGACTAGGATTGCTATCCCTGCTTTTTTTTGCTCTCCATTTGCTTGGTTAGTCTTGATGGTGAGGAGTTGTGACCCCTGGGAAGAGAAGAGGTGTTCTGTTCTTTGGTGGTTTCATCCTTTTTGTGCTGTTTTTTTCCCATCTTCGTGGATTTATTTCCCTTTAATCTTTGAAGTTCGTGACTTCAGGAGGAGTCTGTGAGTGGACTTTTTTTCCTATTGAGGTTGGAGCTGTATCTTTTTTGGCCTGTAGAGGGTGGCTCTCTGAGGTTCAGTCAGGTTGCTGGGTGGGTGGTCCTTCCCTCGAGATTGTTTGCAGGTGAGATTGGCCCCGCCTTCCCAATGGCCTCTCTCAGCTCAATCTTCCTGGTTGGGGTCAAGCTGGTGTATTTGCTGCTAAGCTCTCAAGGGAGGGCCTCAGTTTGAGTTCTGTGGAGGTGGGGCCTGCCAGGCCTTATGGTCTGTTTCCCTGCTTTCAACTCCGCCTCCCTCTATGGGAGGGTCCGTCCTGCTGGTGTTAGTCCAAACTCCCGCCCAGGTCTCTGCGACAACTTGCTGAGCCCGGCGGTAGCCGCTGCTCAGATTTGCATCTACTACGCATGGCTCCCCACCGTCTGGCAGGGTTCCTCTGGACCATGGGTTGCAGGAGGGACGTGGCAAGCACAGGATCTGAAACGGAGCACCGAGGGGGTTAAGTCCCCTGACCTTCTGAGCCGGCTGCACGTTTCAGGTGGGGACGCGCCTCCCTCATCGTGATTTGCCCGCATGGGCGGCTCTCTCGCCCTGTGGCTTCTTCCCTGGGCCCAATTCCAGTACCCTATCAGTCCCACAGAAAAGAACCCGGGACCTCGTTTGGAACCGTGAAGTCCTCCAGCCCTCTGCATCTCATTTGCTGGGAGATGCATTCAGGCGCTGACTTCTCTTGACCATCTTGGCACCTCTCTGCCCTCCTATTTTTATTTATTTATTTATTTACACACTTGAGACGGAGTCTCACTCTGACCCCCAGGCTGGAGTGCAGTGGTGCAATCTTGGCTCACTGCAATCTCCACCCCGCTAGGTTCAAGCGATTCTCCTGACTCAACCTCCCGAGTCGCTGGGATTACAGGTGCCTACCATTGCACCCGGCTAATTTTTATATTTTTTAGAAACAGGGTTTCACCATCTTGCCCCAGCTGGTCTTGAACTGCTGACCTTGTGATCCACCCGCCTTGGCCTCCCAAAATGTTGGGATTACAAGCGTGAACCACCACTCCCGGGTGGAATTTTTTTAAATGAGGAGGAACATCAGGACTATTGTTTTAGCTCAGTGGTTTCTTAGAGGAAATCTATGGACCTATTACATCAGAACTAATTTATAAAGTTCAGATATTCCCCCCATAGGAAACAGTCAATGTCCCTTCACTGCCACGAATGCCTTACTCAGTTGTACTGCCACTTCTTTCCTGAAAAAACATGCTCATATCACGCTGATCTGTTTCAACTTACGGACAATTAATTTTCTAACTAGTGATTCCTATTCTCATATAACATTACAGCCAGAATTGTATAAGTCTCCAAAGTGAGTTTGTGTACAATTTTTAAACTTTAGAGACTTATACAAACTTACTTTCTTATAAAACTGATTTTCTTGATCTTACCTTATATTTGCCTAATTTCCTCATGTTTAACTTATAAGGTAGGTATAAATTATACATATATGTATATAAATTATTCATATACATGAATAATCAATGCTGGTAACAAAAGGTTTTATTTCATATTAATTGGAATAGCTAAAAAAATCACTTAGCCAGATTGTATTTGAGAAATACAATTTTGACATAAAACATCTTTTCCAGGCTAAGTTAAACACTGGAAATTCAATATACTCACAGTAGTCAAAAAAGTAAGGGATGTGATGTCATCTGACAGATGACAATGATCCAAAAAGTACTGCATTTTTTAAGTGAACAGAAAGACATAAATGATAAGTGAAATGCAGTGTCTGTACTTTGTTACCTGAGTCATAATTTGGTATTCTTTCTCAAACTTGTTATGTGAATGGGGAATGGCTAATTCAGGGAGGCAGGACAGACTGGTGCTAAAAAGTTAGACACACACTTGTCATTCATGAGGGCTCTTTCAGAGACATTTAGAAGTACCCCAATATTCCAAGAGTCTGGAAAAGTGAGTTATTGGTCTGACATGTAAAACTGGTTAAGCTAATTTACTAGGCCACTCACCAGTCCTAGAGCAAAATTAGAAGTGATTACACATTTACAAATGATTTCCAAGTACAAATGTGTGGTTCACTTAAGAAAGCTAAGAATAATAAAAGCTTACTGCATATACCCAGTGACCCCTAATCCCACCTCATCAACTTCCTTTCTTCCTTTAAAGAATTAAGGTAGCCATGAGGCAATTCCTTTAGTTTTATACTCCCTTAAAGAGTTGTGTTTTTTCTTCTTTTTCACTCTGTGACTACCTCTGAGATGTGTTTTACACTGACTCCATTTACATAGTAAGTAGGTGAACTCATATGTTATTATTTAGGTGGAGAAGAGGGTAAAACAAATAGGGGAAAAGTCAGGTAGGCTGAATATACAGCATGCTTTTGCCAGAGACATACCAAATTTAGAAACAGGTCAGTTTGGAGGTTTTTATATATTATTGTTTGCTGCTAACTTTAGAAATACATTTTGATGAGTTTACTGCTGGTCATCATTGATTAATGTGACATCTATTTCTTTAAAAAAACAGAAGAGATTCGTTAGCATTTTTTCATGATTGTTTTAATACTTCAGTTTAGTTTCAATTTTAAATATGTTAGATTTCAAATCAAAGATTTCTAAACAGTACCAGAAAATTATTTTCTGAACACCTTACTAAGTTGTTTCTATTAATTTATCTAAGCCCAACAGTTACTAGAGGCTATTAGACCTGTTTCTAAGAGAACAAATGATAATCTAAAATTTATACATTCTGCTTCTGTGTATTTTATTATTTATCTTTACTTTTACAAATATATTACTAAATTAATATAATTTTCATTGTGTCTTCTTCCCACCATATTCATCAGGAAGAAATATAAAGGAACATTCAAATCATTTTAATTTGAACTTTACTAAATTGCTAAAGTTGTTTGTATGAGAGAAGATTTGAAATAGTTGGCTAGAATGAGGTTTAAAGGGTTATTTTATAGTTTTATTTAGCTCTTTTATCACTCCTGGCATTGTCATGAATAATTGAAAGATGTATCATGGTAAATTGAACTCACTTTACTTCAGGTAACATTTGCCCATTTATGATCTGGAATGAGCTGAATCATAAGTCCTGAAACTCATCATTTTGAGAAGCAATCAGTCTTCTGGTTTTCTGCACCACTATACATATACTACCCTTGGAAGATGCTAAGCATTAAGGGATCGATTATAGCACATCCACACCTTTGTTTATCTTTTTATAAGGCCTTATAAATAATGGAAGAATCTAAGTTTCCAGGGCGACTCACAACCTCCCGGGTCTGTTTATCCTTATGAGTTTTTCACTAACCTGTGGTTTTGTGCCATAAGGACTTTCATGATAAGTAGAATCAGCTTAGAGATTTATTACTGGCAGGCAGAAATAGAATGGCTGGCAATAACCTAATTATAATCACAGTGCTTAGTTCCAGCAATCTTGGTTGGAACATTCAGGACAACTTGATTGACTATTAAAGGGAATCAGGTGTTATAACAAAGGTCCTGTCTAGACAAGAACTCTTATCTCCTTCCTTCTCTAATCTGTTTGACTATACCTTCATGATTTTGTAGGTTGGAGTCTGTGGCTTTTACATTACATATTCTCTCATAAGGGCTTCTACAGTTGCTAGATTCAAAAGGAACTTTCAGCGTTCTGGTAGTGGAGCTGTGCTGTCACAAGAGAGGATGTATTTTCCTCTGGGAGATGGGGTTCATCTGTGGATCTGCTTTCTTAATAGATTAGGGATACTATTATATCAGACTTGTCTTGCAGGGTCATTTTAGATGCGGGGAGGGAGTTGCTGTCACTCAGGTAAGAAAGTAGAAATTGATGAGGCTGCTATGGGCTACCTAGGGGGAAAAGCCATCCAATTCCCAGGGACAGACTGTAAACTTAGATATCTCCCTTACACCTGTACTTCTTGTTCATCATTTATATATGTCTTCCTTAAGCCACTATAGAAAGGAAAGAGATGACCTCATCGTGGGATGCAATTTTGTTCTTGAATTAAAGAATGGCAGTGGGTCATTGCCTTATCAGTTATCAGTTTAAGATTGCTTTCAGATCTGAATAGATACAGTCCCTCTGGATCTGAACTCTTGCCCCCTTAATGATGCGTTAACTCTTCACAGTATTAATCTGGATGTTTGAAAATCATTCTTTGGTCATTGAATAAAGCCTATGAGAAACAGCCCTATTTTAGTTTGTTTTACTCCCAGTTGGCTATGTATCTTGCTTAGTAGGTCTCATTACACTTGTATATGTATTAGGGCTTTTTTCTAAACTCTTTCTGTATTCATAGTTTCTATGACTATCATGTTCTTAGAATATTTTAGTTAGAACCAACCTTCTCATTCAAAGAAGTCACTTTTCTTTGATATCATCATAGCAATAATTCTTACAGTGTGCTCAAACGTACTAGTTATCCAAATGAAATAAAACAATGTGAGATGAAAAAGTTTCATTGAAGTTGAAGCTATATGAGTGAAGACCTTTGCTTTTCCTTCAATTACGCAAATCTGATTTCCCTTCTGGTCATGATTGGTATAAATACACTTGACAAAATTTCCATTATACTAAATTATAACAGAATATGTATTGCATATGAACTGAAACAATTATAGTTATTCTTGGTTGTGAATCAAAAACGTAAGTAAGGTATCCAAAACTAAAAATCTCAATTATGCAAAAAAAAAGACTCAATATACTAATCAAGGTATCTCAACTTCAGAATGGTTTCTAATTCTGAAGTCATAGGGCATACAAACCTATTCACAAAGAAAATCTGTATGAGGAAACAGACTGAAATTTAAGGAATCTGAATATTTAGATATAGATAATCATCTGAACCCCCCTCAGAATGAAAGTCTGGAATGAGCAACTTCTACTGCATCAATTCTGTCTTTGGAGATATTTAAGGAAAAGAGAACATACTAAACCTATTATAGATGGGTCAACTATTTATCTGACAATAAACAGGATTCTGAAAGGACTTGACAACATTCTTCCCGAGCATCATGATTCCATAATCTTTCTGTGCATTATGTTTTGAAATTTTAGCACTTAAAATACACGGAAAGCACTAGGTAAGTGTTGGTGGACTGATTTCAATTTCCAGTAATGAGGAAAGCTAAAGACAGTCCATAGATCCAGCATGCACCCATAAAAAAAAGAAAGAAAAATAGATTAATCATCTCCCAAATAAATGAGAGCTGAACATATAATTTAATTGTCTTAATTAAGTCAGGTATGTTAAGCTTAATTCCAGCAATGTGTAATACATTCTTGCTCTATTTTTTTCTATAATACATGAGAACCTTCAATTAGCCTAAAGAATGAATGGCTATATCTGTAATTGCTTAGAAGCAGGCAAATGGCAAGAGTTTACTACAAACACTATCAGGTTTGTGGGCAGTCTTCATGTAATTTTTGTTTTTGTTATGTTTCAATATTAAGCTTAGGTGAGTTTGTGATATAATGCAACAGATCTCAACTGGGGACAGTTTTACCCCCAGGGGTACGTTTGATAATATCTGGAAACATTCCTGGTTGTCACAATTAGTAGGGGTCCTCTGGCATTTAGTGGGTAGAGGCTATGCACAAGATAATGCCCCCACAAGAAAGAGCTATTCAGCCAGAATGTCAGTAGTGCCAGAGTTGAGAAACAGTGACGTAAACAAAATCCATGAACATACAAAATATTCTATATTTGAAGGGAAAACTTTGACTTCCACTATTTATCATATTAACTTCCACCACATGTAAATTACAGCCTAAATAAAAGGGTAGCATCAGGTTGCATATTTAAGTAAATCATGTTGCCAGCCAATTCAATAAAGCCACAAAGCTACTTTACTGAATAATTTTCCCCAGCAGATGTCACCTGAAATAGAAGTAATTACAGAAATTTCTAAGCTTATGAAGGTACTCTGCTGATGTTAGAATGGCATCTTTTCTCCACATGTACTCGAGAATTTCAGATCCTGGCTCCACCATTGACTGGCTGTGGGAACTAAGATAACTTATTTAACTCTCTGTGTCTGGATTACCTGACTACAGATTTGGGATAATAGTATCTTATTTCCTAGGGTTATGATAATTGAATTAGATAATACATGCAGCAAGACAAAGAATATATAGGTTGAGTAATTTTTAAAGAGAAAATTTTCTTTGTTTAAAAAAATAAAATACATTAAGAAGCAGTTTTAAGTGGGGATAAGCAGACCTCTAAGTCACGGTTTATAAAATTTAGTACGGAAAAAGAGCAGAGTGATAAATACACAAGAAGACTGAAGAAGTTAGAGGTTACAGAGAAAGAGGTCAGTGGGAAAGTCTTATATTTCAGAGACTGAAAGACTTTTGGTAAAAAGGATGTCTAATGTACAATATTCAGTTATTTGTTGCCAGAATGAATGTCCTACTCTTCTCTCCAAATTATTAGTAAAGTCTGTTTCATACTAATTTCTTGGGTGAGGGGTTTGGGGGAAGATGAAAGCTTGAGGGGAGATCTATTACTTAGGTATGTCAAAGAGTAGAGGGATCAGGTTATGAAGAAGGAGTAATGAGAAAAGTTAAAAGGCAGGAGATTTGAAGTAATTGTGTAAATTATATTAATATGAGAAATTAAGGATTCAGAAATTTGCATATATTTTAGGGTCATTTCACAAGATGAATACTGAATCCAATTTCATCTAAATTTCAAGGCATTAGAAAAGTAAATCGTTATTCTTCAATATACCTGGGGATTGGTTCCATGACCCATATGTATAACAAAGTCCACAAATACTCTAGTATTCCAGTCAATTCTCCTTATATGTGGGTTTCTGTAGTTTTGATCCATGTTTGGTTGAAAAATATCTACATGTAAGTGGACCCATGAAGCTCAATCCTGTGTTATTCAAGGGATAACTGTACTGTCAACAAGGAGATGTTGCTTCAATCAGAGATTGTATGTCCCTTTTCTAAGTCCATTTGTTTAGCTTTATCGTGGCTCTCAGGCAGAAAAAGGAAACAAAATCAGAAGTTCTAAACAGACATCCTGGCGTCACTGCTCTTAGAAGCTTTGGACCTTTTGGCACTCAGTTTCTGCAGCAATGTAATGGGAATAATAACTACCTGCTTCATAGTATTAATATATAAAATTTATGTGAAAGAGCTTTGTGTGTGATGAAGCTTTCTGTTAATATTAGCATAAACCAATTGAGGGAACAATTATTTAATTCCTACCATGTCTGCTTGTAAAAAATAAGAGGGTTAGTAAATACTGATTGATGAATATGTTGGAATGTTAATCAAAATGACCACCGCTCCTATGAACATGCTTGTGTGAAAGCTTTACGACTGCATTTTAATTTCATTTCACATAATATCCAGAATAATAGAAACAACAATAATTCAAAGTTATCAACCTCCTACTCCACTAATTAAAAGCATTTCTGGACTATAACTTACTTCACCCAGTGGTATAATACATTTCCTACCATGAGAATTGTTACTTGACAGTTTAAAATGACTGCACTTGATGTGATATATGTATTTTTTCTTTTTATATGAGGTTAGGATTCTCCAGGGTGTACACCAAGCACTCACCTACCTGCACATTGTTTTAAAGCAGAGAACAAACTAAAATGAAGAATAACAATGAAATACTAAACATCTCCTTAACAAGACGAAAAAGAAAGCTTTTGAACTTATTTTTTCAAAAGCAATTGTACAAATGGCAGGTTGGGGGTGAAAGGATTTGCTTTGAAAGTCACTACCCGTACATACAATGATGACCTTTATTCTCCAGCACCATTGAGGTCAAAATAAGGGAGAGTCGAGAATATATTTCATAAAGAAAAACGGAGGGTAAAGAAAACTAATAAACAACCCTCTGCTTGGCAGTCAAGGAAAATGGTAGACTAAGGTAATACAAAAGAATAGCTTTATCAACTGATGACTGAATAAACAAAATATAGAATGGTATTCAGCCATAATAAAGAATGACCTCCTGATACATGCTACAATGTGAATGAAACTTAAAAACATTCTGAGTGAAAGAAGTCAGTCACAAGAACTACATGTTACATAATTCTATGCATTTTTTGTATATTTCAATTGTTTTTGATGAACAAATGGTTTTTGGTTGCATGGATAAGTAATTTAATGGTGATTTCTGAGATTTTGGTGCACTCATCTCCTGAGCAGTATACACTGCATCCAATGTGTAGTCTCTTATTCCTTACCCTCTTCTATCCTTCCCCCTGAGTCCCCAAAGTATATTATATCATTCTTATGTCTTTGTGTCCTCATAGCTTAGCTCCCACTTATAAGTGAGAAGGTATGGTATTTGATTTTCCATTCCTGAGTTACCTCACTTAGAATAAATGGTCTCCAACTCCATTCAGGTTGCTGCAAATGCCATTATTTCATTTTGTTTTATGGCTGAGTAGAATCCCATGGTATATATATATATATATACTACATTTTCTTTATCCACTTGGCTGATGAACATTTAGGCTGGTTCCATATTTTTGCAAATGTAAATTGTGCTGCTATAAACGTGTGTGCAAGTGTCTTTTTCATATAATGATTTCTTTTCTTCTTCGGGAGTGAGAATGCTGGATTGAATGGTAGATCTACTTTCAGTTCTTTAAGGGCTCCCCGTACTGTTCTTCATAGGGTGGTACTCGTTTATATTCCCAACAGCAGTGTGAAAGTGTTGCCTTTCCACCACATCCATGCCAACATTTAACATCTTTTGACTGCTTTATTGTGGCCATTCTTGTAGGAGTAAGGTGGTATCTCACTGTGGTTTAATTTGTACTTTCCTAATTATTAGCTCACTTTTTGATAGGATTATTATTTTTTTAAATCACTGATTTGAGTTTTTTGTAGATTCTGGATATTAGTCCTTTGTCAGAGGCATAGCTTCTGATTATTTTTTCCCCACTCTGTGGGTTGTCTAAACACGATTGATTATTTCTTCTGCTGAGCAGAAGCTTTTTCATTTAATTAGGTCTCATCTATTTATTTTTGTTTTTTTTGCATTTGCTTTTGGGTTCTTGGTCATGAATTCTTTGCCTAAGACAACATCTAGAAGAGTTTTTTTCCCCTATGTTATCTTCTAGAATGTTTGTGGTTTCAGATCTTAGATGTAAATCTCTGACTTAACTTGAGTTAATTTTTGTATAGGGTGAGAGATGAGGATCCAGTTTCATCATTCTACATGTGGCTTGACAATTAATTATTCTAGCACCATTTATTGAATAGTGTGTTGATATGGTTTGGCTGTGTCCCCACCCAAATCTCATCTTGAATTGAAGCTCCTGTAATTCCCATGTGTTGTGGGAGGGACCTGTGAAAGATAATTAAATCACTGGGCAGTTTCCTCCATACTGTTCTCCTGGTCGGGAATAAGTCTCATGAGATCTGATAGGTGTATAATGGATTTCCCCTTTCACTTGGGTCTCATTCTCTCTTGTCCACCACCATGTAAAATATCACTTTGCTCCTTCTTCACTTTCACCCTGACCATGAGACCTCCCCAGCCATGTGGAACTGTGAGTCGATTAAACCTCTTTTCTTTATAAGATACTCAGTCTCAGGAATGTGTTTATTAGCAGCATGAGAACAGACTAATATAGTAAACAGGTACCAGGAGTTTGGTGCTACTGTAAAGATACCCAATTCAAAAGTCACTTCCACATTTTTGGGTAACAGGCAGAGGTTGGAACAGCTTGGAGGGCTCAGATGAAGATAGATAAATGTGGGAAAGTTTGGAACTTCCTAGAGACTTGGAGGGCTCAGAAGACAGAAGAAGTGAGAAAGTTTGGAACTTCCTAGAAACTTGTTGAATGGCTTTGACCAAAATGCTGATAGTGATATGGACAATAAAGTTCAGGCTGACCTGGTCTCAGATGGAAATGAGGAATGTCTCAGGAAATGGAGTAAAAGTGACTCTTGCTATGTTTTAGCAAAGAGACTGGTGGCATTTTGCCCCTGTCCTAGACGTTTGTGGAACTTTGAACTTGAGGGAGATGATTTAGGGTACCTGGAAGAAGAAATTTCTAAGCAGCAAAGCATTCAAGAGGTGACTTGGGTTCTGTTAAATGCATTCAATTTTAAAAGGGAAACAGAGCAGAAAATGTGCAGCCTGACTATGTGATAAGAAAAACCAATTTTCTGAGGAGGAATTCAAGCTGGCTATAGAAATTTGCATAAGCAATAAGGAGCCAAATGTTAATCACCAAGACAATAGGGAAAATATCTAAGGGCATGTCAGAGATTTTGAGGTAGCCTCTCCCATCACAGGCCTGGAGGCCTAAAAGGAAAAGATGGTTTCATGGGCTGGGCCCAGGGACCCTTTGCTATGTGCAGCCTAGGGACTTGGTGCCCTTTGTCTCAGCTGCTCTAGCCTTGGCTAAGGAGACCAAGGTACAGTTTGGGGCATGTCTTCAGAGGGTGCAAGCCCCAAGCCTTGGCAGCTTCCATGTGATGTTGGGCCCGTGGGTACACAAAAGTCAAGAACTGAGATTTGGGAACCTCCACCTAGATTTCAGAGGATGTATGGAAATGCCTGGATGTCCAGGCAGAAGTTTGCTGCAGGGGCAGGGACCTTATGGGAAACCTCTGCTAGGGGAGTGCTGTAGGGAATGTGGGGTGAATATCCCTGAACAGAGTCACCACTGGGGCACTGCCTAATGGAGCTGTGAGAAGAGGGCCATTGTATTAGTCCATTTTCACACTGCTAATAAAGACAAACCCAAGACTGGGAAGAAGAAAGAGTTTAATTGGACTTACAGTTTCACATGGCTGGGGAGGCCTCAGAATCATGGCGGGATGCAAAAGGTCATTCTTTCATGGTGACAGCAAGAAAAAATGAGGAAGAAGCAAAAGCAGAAGCCCCTGATAAGCCCATCAGATCTCATGAGACTTACTCATTATCATAAGAACAGGGTGGGTTAAAGACTGCCCCCACCATAATTCAATTACTTCCCCACTAGGTCCCTCCCACACACATGGGAATTCTTGGAGATACAATTCAAGTTGAGATTTGAATGGGGACACAGCCACACTATATCAAACACCATCCTCCAGACCTCAGAATGGTAAATACACTGACAGCTTGTACTATGCACCTGGAAATGCTGTGGACACTCAACACCAGCCTGTGAAAACAGCCAGAAGGAAGACTATATACTGCAAAGCCACAGTGGCAGAGGTGCTCAAGACCATGGAAACCCACCTCTTGCATCAGTGTGTCCTGGATGTGAGACATGGAGTCAAGGGAGATCATTTTGGAACTTTACAATTTGACTACTCTGCTGGATTTTGGACTTGCATGGGGCCTTTAGCCCCTCTTCATTTTGGCCAATTTCTTCCATTTGGAATGGGTGTATTTATCTAGTTCCTATGCCCTCATTGTATGTAGGAAGTAACTAACTTGCTTTTTACAGGCTCATACATAGAAGGGACTTGCTTTGTCTCAGATGAAACTTTTGATTGTGGACTTTTGAGTTAAAGCTGAAGTGAGTTAAGACTTTGGGGGACTGTTGGCAAGACATGATTGGTTTTGAAATGTGAGGACCTGAGATACGGAAGGGGTCAGGGGCAGAATTATATGGTTTGGTTTTCTCCCCATCCAAATCTCATCTTGAATTGTAGCTCCCATAATTCCCACATGTTGTGTGAGGATCCTAGTGGGAGATAATTGAATCATGGTAGTTGTTTCTCCCATACTGTTCTCATGGTAGTGAATAAGTCTCACGAGATCTGATGGTTTTATAAGGGGGTTTCCCTTTCACTTGGCTTTCAGTCTCTCTTGCCTGCAATCACCATGTAACACATAACTTTGCTCCTCTTTTACTTCCACCATGGTTGTGAGGCCTCCCCAGCCATGTGGAACTGTGGGTCAATTAAATCTCTTTTCTTTTTAAGTTACCCAGTCTCAGGTATGTCTTTATTAGCAGCATGAGAATAGACTAATACAATTGTCCTTTTCCCATTTCATGTTTTTGTTTGCTTTGTTGAAGATCAGTTGGCTGTAAGAATTTTGCTTTACTTCTGGGTTCTCTATTCAGTTCCATTGGTCTGTGGCCTATTTTTATACCAGTACCATGCTATTTTGGTAACTGTAGACTTGTAGTATAGTTTGAAGTTGGGTAATGTGATGCCTCCAGATTTGTTCTTTTTCCTTAGTCTTGCTTTGGCTAGGCAGGCTCCTTTTAGTTCCATATAAATTTTGGGGTTGCTTTTTCTAGTTCTTTGAAGAACAATAATGGTATTTTGATGACAATTACATTGACTCTATAGACTGCTTTTGGCAGTATGGTCATTTTCACAATATTCATCTACCTATCCATGAGCATGGGATGTGTTTCCATTTGTTTGTGTTGTTGATAATTTCTTTCAGTATTGTTTTGTAAGTTTCCTTGCAGAGCACTTTCACATCTTTGGTTAGGTGTATTCCTAAGCATTTTATTTTTGAGCAGCTGTTGTAAAACAGTTTGAGTTTTTGATTTGATTCTTAGCTTGGTTGCTGTTGATTTGTATACATTGATTTTGTATCCTCAAACTTTCTTGAATTCATTTATCATATCTAGGGCTTTTTGGATGAGTTTTTATGATTTTCCAGGCATACAATCATATCATGAATGGATAGCAACAGTTTGACGTCCTCTTTACCATTTAAATGCCCTTTATTTTTTTTCTCTTGTCTGGAATATTCTCCAAGATGGACCATAGGATAGATCACAAAATAAGTCTCAATAAATTTAACAAAATCAAAATTATAACAAGTATCTTCTCAGACCACAGTGGAACAAAACTGGAAATTAACTCCAAAAGGAACCTCAAAACTATACAAATATATGGAAATTAATCTGATTTTAAATAATCTTTGGGTCAGTAATGAAACCAATATTGAAATTAAAAAAAAATTGAACTGAATGATAATAGTGACACAATTTATCAAAACCTTTGGGATACAGCAAAAGCAGTGCTAAGAGGAAGCTTCATAGCATTGAATGCCTACATCAGAAAGCCCTAAGGAACACAAATAGAAAACCTAAGATCACACCTCAAGGAACTAGGGAAACAAGAACAAACCAAACCCAAATCCAGCAGAATCAAAGAAATCACAAAGATCAGAGCGGAACTAAGTGAAACTGAAACAACCAAACAAACAAAATATAAAAGATAAATGAAACAAAAATTTGTTATTTGAAAAGATCAACAAAATTGATAGACCATTAGTGAGATGAATGAAGAAGAAAAGAGAGAAGATCTAAATAAGCCCAGTTAGAAACAGAACGGGAGATACTACAACTAATACCACAGAAATACAAAGGCTCATTCAGGGCTACTGTGAACACCTTTATGTGCACAAACTAAACATTCTAAAGGAGATGTATATATTCCTGGAAATATGCAACCCTCCTAGATTAAACCAGAAAGAAACAGAAACTCTGAACAGACCAATAACAACCAGTGAGATTGAAATGGTAATTTAAGAATTACCAACAAAAAACATCTAGAACTAGTTAGATTCACAGCTGAATTATATCAGACATTCAAAGATGAATTGGTACCAATCTTACTGAAACTATTACAAAACATATAGAAAGAGGAAATCCTTACCAAATCACTCTATGAAGTCAGTATCACCCTAATACCAAAACCAAGAAAGGACATAACAACAACATAAACATAGACCAACATCCCTGATAGACACAGATGCAAAAATCTTCAACAAAATACTAGCTAACTGAATCCAACAGAATATCAAAAAGATAATCCACCATGATCAAGTGGGTTTTATACCAGGGATGTGGGATGGTTTAACATACACAAGTCAACAAATGTAATATTTCATATAAGCAGAATTAAAAACAAAAATCATATGATCAACTCAACAAACACAGAAAAAGCATTTGACAAAACCAGCATTCCTTTAAGATTAAAACTGTCAATACAATCAGCATAGAAAGAGACATATCTCAAGGTAATAGAAGCCTTCTATGACAAGCCCACAGCCAACATTATACTGAATGGGGAAAAGTTGAAGCATTCTCCCTGGGAACTGAAATAAGACAAGGATGTCCACTTTTTCCACTTCTATTCAACATAGTACCAAAGTCCTAGCCAGAGAAATATAATTCCATTTATATGAAATGTCTAGACTAGTCAAATCTACAGTATATAAACAGAAGGTAGATTAGGGTTCCCTATGACTGGGAGGGATGGAAAAATTGGATATAACAGCTAAAATTTCTTTTTATGGTATTGAGAATATTTTAAATTTTACTGTGGTGATGAATGCATAAGGTTTTTATATGCTAAAAGACACTGATTTGAACACCTTAAATGGGTAAATTGTATAGCATGTGAATTTATCTCAACAAAGTTGTTAAAAATAAGGATTAGTACAGATATGTAGTAATTATTCAATTATAAGATTTCTCACTAATGCCATTAATAATGTCATAATATCTTCTATGAAAAGATTAAGAGTTAGAGATGCTTTGGCTTCTCACTCTTCTTTCAGTAATTCTCTCCTACTCTCTCTAGGACAATTGCAACACATGTTTTAACAACTGTAATAACCTCATTTGCCTTCCAAAGTCACCACCCATCCCTTCCCAAACTCACTTTCAAAGAACACCAAATTATCTTTAAGTCATGCAATTGATGATTATTGTGAGCACAGTTAATCCACACATTTCTTAACTGAAACTCTACCTTAAGCCCTTGATGACCTGGATTCTCCGCTATCAAACTATACTGCAAAGAGAAAAGAATAATTTATTGAATATAATTCTGATGAAGTATCTCTCTGCTAAGAAATTCAAACTAGGTTCTCTGGAGTCAAATTCATATTGCTAGCAGTATGTGTCTAGTATTTCCACAGACTGAGATCTCTGTATTACCCTGAATTTGAGTCTTTATCTCTGACATTCTCTTATTCAAACCTCATGGTCTAGCTTTGAGGTTCTTACCCTAATAAAACTCAGGGATCTATTAATTTGGGTAAGAAAAATAATATATACATCTTTATTTTTACTAACCTCAGTTGAAATGTGCTAACAAACTATAGTAACAAGACACATTAGTTTAAGAGTATTAGGGACATTATCACCAATAAAAAAAGTTTTCTTACTGTATGACCATTCTTGCAAATATCTTTAAACATTGCTTATGCTCATCACTCCCTCAAACTCAAGGTTGATATTAGATATACTGTTAGGTCTTTATTTAATGTGTTAAATAGAAATTCACATCTATTAGCAGATCACAAATTTGTTTTTTATTAGGTACTGATTCTCAACATAAATAGTTGCTTTGGTAATGGAGAGTAGTGTATTTTATGCACTTAAAAATATTCTGAAACACAGCAGACTTCCAAAGGGGTCCCTAGCACAAAAAAGATTAAGCTAGCTGAATAAACTTCTAATATTTTACACAAAGGTTTAACTTTATCATTGAATTTGCTATTCTCTTAGACTTCTATAATGCTTTTGCCACAATGAGGGGCATCATTTTATTTTTTTAATGACAAGGTGTTCCTTCTCTCTGCTCATCCAAGTGCTTGCCTTTCTTCTAAGACACCACTGCCAACTCAGCTTCTTCATAAAGCACTCTTAGGTCAAAGAGTCTCATCCCTTCCAACACTGATAAAACTGTGCCACAAAGTTGAAAGATGTGTATAGCTGCAACAATTTATTAGTTCATATTTTCTTTAGATTTTCTGTATATATTCTCTGTGTTTATTCTCTTCTAATGAACTGAAATGTATGATGGCCCAGAATTTGTCTAAGAGATAGAAGACAAAGTAGAATTTCTTAAAACTATGTTATGTTAGTTGGTTGGAGGACTTGTTAGAAGTTTCAACATCATGGATTCCATCTCATTGTCTGAGAACTAACTTTAATTGGCTCCCTGGCCATATGGTTTTGCCTCACCTTAGAGTTATTAATATGTCTTTCGTCATATGAGGGACAGGGGAAATGTTTGGCTGTGTCAGCACAAATCCAATTCCCAAAAATGAAAACACTGTATACACTGCTTAGAAAAATGAAAACATAAACTAGATAAACTTCTCAAATGGAAACTATAAAAATATAAACTTTACCTTGAATCTTTAAAAAACCTTTTGTTTCTTAACACTTTTATGTTAACTATTCTTTTATTACTGAAGAACTTTTTATAAAGAAACCTAATAGGTTGAAAATATTTAAAAGGATGTGGATTTCTACACAGTCTTGAGCAGCAATAAATTAATTTAGGAAATTAGTTCCTATAAAAATATTACTCCTAATGCATTGAGACCATCTATGAATATTTTGTCCCTTCCAAAAATGTCCTAAATCATTTATCTTTTGAATTTAAATACATCTAAATGCTATTAATGCCATAGGTCTTTTTCAGTTTTTCCAGATTTTAGTTCACTGATTCACATTAAAAACAAGTAAGAAGTTTTCATCTGAGCATCTGATTTCTTTTTCTTTTCTTTTCTTTCTTTCTTTCTTTTTTTTATAAATTCTCTCCCACTACACCCAGATTTCAGAGACATAACTGAAAAAAATTGCGGTCTGCCTCCGGACAGGGTAAAGATTATCAATAGATAAAAAGTAAAAATACTGTATTTTAGTTACAAAAATTATGAAATAAAAGTTGAAGTTGTGCTTCCATCCAAAAGATGGCTTTTTCATAAAAACTGGGATGTAAAAATATATCCAAATGATATTATAAGAAAACTCTGATGTCTAATATGTGAAAATTCAGAATATAAATATGATATGCTATTAGTGCAGAGTGGTTTTAAATTATGCTTGAATGCTAAGAAAGCATGCTTCCCTGTATATCAATATAGCAGCACAGGAAATAGTAATGTTCAAGTTTACTATCCTTGGGTCTTTATTTTTAATGTTCTCCTAACAGACTTTGAAGTGCTTGGTCTCTATAAGGCATAAAGTCCATGAAAAGTGTCATGGGGCCAGTTGACATCTCCAGGATTATAAAGTAAGAATAAAATTAAAGCTCTTCAGTGAGACCAAGACAAAAGAGCTTACATAAGTTCTTCACATTTCCCACATATTTTATTCATTAAAAAGAACAGCGAATTCGGAAGACGTTTTCTGTGCTAATACCATCCTGTAAAAATGGGTAAACACAAGAGGAACTGAATTATTCTTATTTTTTTTTAGCACTGGACTATTTAACCTCATGTTGAATAATATGCAAGTTTGACGCAACTAAAATCCATTTGCTAAAATGATCAGGTTTTGGGTAGGTGAAAAAACTAAAATAAGTCCTGGGAAATATTACACCAAATAGAAACCAATGCATCATGGCTATTTATATTAGGAGAGGTAGCTTGAAAATTCATTAATAGAGATTTCTATATTCATATTTTTCTTTTTCTGATGTCATTTTGGTCTTTATTTTTGGACATGTAGCGTATGTTAACAAATCAGTTTTACGCGTACAACTTTTTATAACATCAAAATAAATAAAATACACTTTTCATAAATTTCTCATCACTGTAAGTTTACTTTCAAATAAAAGTAAGTAGCAGCGTGGAACAATGTATTTTTATATATGAACCAGTGCAACACTGACAGTCACAATTAAGGTATTCAGCAAGCTTGCAAATTAAGACTTATGTAAAACAAATAAATCTAGCACAAGTCCCAGGTCACCTGTGTCCAGACCCTCCCAAGATTTCTATTTTCTTAAAAAATGTCATTGATATATATCAAACAAAGACATATATATCTTTAGTGCACCAAGAAGATAATGGCATAGAAACAGATCTGTTTTTGCTTGTTGTTCATTTGTTGTTTGATATTGAAAAAATATTACAAGGTGGTAGTAGTTGATAAATGAACTTCAGCTCTATAGGTAGAGAATGCAGTCACAATCCTCAGAAAGAGCCTGGTTGAATTTCAAGGGAAGGTAATACACTTCATGTGGGTATCATGACAGTGTCCAAAGGAATTAAAAGCAGGGACATACGAAACCTTTTAGAGATGACCTACACCTGTGGTGAGATGCAGATATATTTAAAGGCACAGACCACAGAATAAAAATCCCTAGTTGCTGGGAAAGTATGAATGTCAACTTGATGAAAGATTTTGTTTTTTTGTTTTTCTGTTTTTTTCTTGAAACAGGGTCTTGCTCTACTACCCAGAACGAAGTATGTGATAGATGGAATATGAGTGTCATATTACAGAAACTGCAGGTAAAGAGGAAGAAGTGGAGAGAAGACTCAGAAAAATGGAAATGGTGGGTGAATGTATTGTGGAGAATTGTAGAAGTGAGTTAAAGTTAAGGAAATGGGATGCAATGTAGCAGGGGGAGATTGTAAGTTATTTAGGCGTCAAAAATAGCAGCTTAGTGTAATATTTCTGATTATCTGGGTGTTTGTGTTGGTCATTAGAACTCTTTCTTTCTCATATATCTCCTGAAAACTGGTCAGAGCTAAACCCATAAGAATGCTAAATCTTGCTGATAGGTCTTCATGGGATTCCTGATGTACAGAGCCCAAAGGGCTTCTTTGTGTTGGACAGCTGAATACACATAGTCACTGGGAGAGTTGCAACACTGAGGTGGGGCTGAGAGTAATATATTAGTTACCATCAGGTCCAAAATCCCTTGTATGCTCTCTAAATCCCAAAGGTGTTTTCTCATTTGGCTTCAAAAACTGATCTAAATAAATATGAGACTACTTATGGCATTTATTTGACCTAAATGACCATTCACAGACTTTGCAGAAAGGTTAATGTGTTTTGCTGTAGGTGATGTGCCAGACTCACTTGGCAGTATTATAAAACACACTGTATATTTGCTTTATTACTTTTTAAAAATCTGAAAACATAAATTCTGAAACAACTGGTGCCAAGAGTTGTGGAAAGAGGCTTGCAGATGTGCACTGCTTTACTTTACTGTAACATGCACAAGGCTTTTCCCTTTATCATTGGTGGATCTTTGTATGATCTAGCAAAAGGTTTGTCTCAGATGAGAAATAGCTGCTGAGAGCAGGTAGTTTTGGAATGTATACATAGCTATTTCTTACTTTCTTGGTTCAACCATAAGATTGTCAGCATGGACCTAAGCGAATGCCTACGATGAGGGGTCATCCTTCTCAAAGTGTAAGGCCAAAATGGAGAAAGTGTGTGATGAGAAAATGGTATTTTAGAAAAGCAGAACCTGAATGCAAGGAAGAAGATCACATCTAATGGGCAAGGACCATTGTTTCTTTTGATTTAAAGTTCAAGGTAGCAAGTTTCCTTCACATAATTTGGTTCATGGGGAGGATGTAAACTTTATATTCTTAAATTATAAAACAATTTTCAGAAACCTGAAAATGTTTTGTGGAAATGAACACATTTTAGAAATTGAAGAAAAGTTTATAAACTTATTTCAAAAAAAGTTTGGGATAAATTATAGCAAAGCCCTATAGAGAGATAGTCAAGAACTAAGAAGTAAAGGTTGAAGAAGATATAGATCAAGAATTCCTAGACAAGAATGCCATAGTAAAAAAGCATTAACTCTGATCTTCCCAGCAACCAGGGAAATTAGGCAAACATGTTACCTCTGTCATTTTATGTATCTAGGAATAGGAGGAACACTACTGGAAGAAAGAAAAGAAAAGCTTTAGGCGGTAAGGTAATTCTAGCATGTACATCATTGCATTGACACGTTCAATAGCAGATTTATCCTTACAAAATTATTCATCATATGAACATTCTGTAATGAAATACTAAGTATCCACCTTTATAGAACTACTTAAATGAGAACAAAGTTGCAGAATACCATTAATTGAAGAAAATTCAGGACATTTAGATCAATGAACATTTACCATTGAACTCTACTTCTTAAGAGCAAGGGCAATCTTTTCAAATGTATACCCACACTTAAAAGCATCCAGCACAAAAAATGATAAACATTTGCTGATTGTATGTTTGAGCAGGGTTTAGAGGTTAATGTGAAGATATTTCTTCAGAGAGATAAGCAATTTTTTTTAGGTGAGTGTTTTAGTGTTGAAGAAGAGCTGCGAGGCTATTTTTAATCTACTTATTCAGTTAGCACGGCAGGCAGTTGTAGATAGTGGATAATTATGTGTCCAGTCACACAAGACATTTTAAGACCTATGAGTCTTCCCCAAACACAATGTTATAAAATGTCCTTTTGCTAAAAATACTAGAATCAAGTAATTATCTACTTTTGAATTTTAATGAATAGGCCATCTGTTCATTCAAATTGAAAAAATGAAATTTTTCTACAAATTAACTACTTGATGAGATGTCCCTTGTGACTAAATCTGGTTCACTTTTTTTTTTTGGTTGTTATTTAAACTAAAGGTGACATGTGGCATATTATACCAAGTTTTATAAACTAAAATATGAAAAAAGGGTTTCCTTGATCATGTAATAATTGTAGTTTTGACAGGCTATATTTATAACGATCAAAGGCTAACTTTTATTAACACAATTTCCACAAACACTTTACTAAAATGAATAACTAGGAGTAAAAAGATGTCCCTTTTTACCTGTGATGATTATGATAAAGCTTAAAATTCTAAACATACTCTGTTTTATGAATTATTATAATGATAAACAACAATTTGTTTCTATTTCCTCATTTTCAATTCCAAGAACGCTTTGTTTCCTTTGTTGTGCTCTCTTATATGGTAGCCAGTTGCCACACGGGGCTATTTAAATCTGAATTAATTAAAAATAAATAAAATGTAAAGTTCATCTCAGTTGCACTGGCCACATACCAAGTTCTCGGATGTTACATGTGGCTAGTGGTGATGGCATTAGTGTAGAAGATTTCCATTCTTCCAGAAAGTTCTGCCAGACAGCACTGAAACATCCCTCTCACTCTAACCATTGTCCCTGTGAAGAATCATTTCTTATTTCAACAATGAAGACTAATTTTTTCAAACCATTCTCAAGATTCCTCCCCCTCAGTTCTTCAAAATATCACACGCTTCTCAAATTAGTTGACTTATGTAATATCTCTATTAGTTTAGAAGTTCTCTGGGGTGGAAAAAGACAAACTTTGTATATTGTTTTGTGAAACAAAAACAAAATTGATGGTACTTTAGAAATAATGCATTATAGCAGCATGACTTTGAGAGAAAATATACCTCATGCGTACTAGCGGCTGAAGCTTTCAGCTTAATTAAAAATACAAATATTACTACAATCTGAAATTATATCTAAGATATCAAATTGGTATGCCTGACATTACAGTTGCAGAAAGTATTCAAGATGCTGCCTTTTAGAAATGAGCTTGCTTTGTGTTGTCTTACCATCCTAAGATAAAGACAGATGCTTTTCATACTGTGATCACATTGAACTTGGACTAAACTACTTCATTTGAACTTACTTGACTGTAGCTTTAAATCTACATACCCCTTTCATATGGAATTTCATCCAGGAGATGGAACTGGTTAGGGATGTGACACCTAATTCAGTTTTTCCTTCAAGTTCTGACCTTTGCCTTAGGCCGTGGCTATCATTCCATTCTCCACTCCTCCACCTCCAACACACAAACACTGCAGCAACCTGCCTCCCGCAAAATGATGAGGTTCAATTCTCTGTTGGCTTTTCTTTCCAGAGTCCTCCATGCAAATGCCCTCAGTATTTCCCAGTTGAATAGAATTTTGTCAATAAACGAAGACAGATGCTTTTTCACTCCCCTCAATTAGTGAAAGGAATCTATTTTTTCTAAAATTCATAGATTAGCCTCATTTATTTTAATCCACATGTCTAGGCGACCTATAAGTACAATGTGTATATTAAGTAAATCCATTAGAAAGCTATCTTCAGATTATACGCTCTTCTTTACTCATGTTGTCATTGATAAATTCAATCACATTTGTGTTGTATAGAGACAGAGATATGCCAAAAAATTGTCATTATGTTGTAGCCATATCACAATCTATTACAAATGAGGGAGGTAGGATAGTGTCACTAAAATCTATTATAGCACTAATTTTGAAACAGAACTGCCATCATAAATTAGCTAAATGATTAAATTAGATAAATTCTAAATAGAATTTGGGTTTCTTTATAATTAAAAACAAAATTTTGAGTAACTTAGTACTAACACTATAAGAGTCGTTTCAAAAACTGGAACTTCCAACAAAAGTTTGATTTTAGACAAGGTGCTCCAACTTTAAGTTATTGATTAGCTAATACTTACCATTCCACAATAATCACAAAATTTAAAAAGTGAACTTTAGTGAGTAACTGTGCAGGGTTTTTTTTCCTGGTAAAAAGTGACAAAAAGTAAAACTTCCCAAAATTTTACTGTAAGTAACTCTGGATAACTTCAACTGGGAAGAATATTAAAGTTAGAAAACTAACTTCAGGTGTGCTTCTATGAATTCAGTAAAGGGGCAGATGTCCAAATATGAAGAAAATAGCCTACAGGCAAGAATCAGAATTCTGAATATATAAAGTGAAAAAGAAGAAAACATGGTAGGCAGAATTACAAACCTTGGCCTAAGACAGAGGAGAGTGGTGTAATATGACTCAGGAGAGCAATTCCTTTTAGAGTCATCAAATTTAGAGTTTAAGTATACACTCAAGGTTATAATGATCAACACTTGATTTTATAAGTGAGAAAAATTGAGCCTTAGAAGTTCAATAACTTAGTAGGGTAAAAGAGAACAAAATTTTTGCTAGAGCAGAACCAGAAGTAAAACTCAGGACTCCGTTCTTAACTTCTGTGGGGGTTCAAACCACTCCACCCAAAAGGATGTGAAGATCCGTGCACAGAAGGGCAAAGTCACCCCCACCTCTCCACGGTGGACTAAGCATCTGTCTTACCATCAGGGCAGCCAGAGAAGAATGAGAATATAAGCATTCAGGGGTTTGATGCTAGGGGAGGAATGTCAACAGAATTTTGAAATGAGTATCACATAAAAAGTGTGGCTATAAAGGTGAAAATTGATTAAGAGAAAGGAAGTTACAAAATAGACTAAGTTTTATATTAACTGACATGACATTCCCTTATCCATGCTTTAGTTTCTCTTTGATAAGTTCACAGTACATCTATCAGAGAGAACAAGAGCAAAACTGACTAAATATAAAATTTTCTATCCTATACATAAGAATAGAAAACTGGCTCTTAGGCCTTCAATGTTAATTTGATACTTTTTTCTCAATAAACTGCCCATCATGGTCATAATCCAACACCAAACAAAACATAGAAGTGAAGCAACACTTACAGAGGTTGAGAGTTTAGAAGGACCCAGGCACTCAAGGATAAAGTTACAAAGAATTACTTACTATGAGAACCAATGTTTGCTTTCATTTGTCCCATGTTTCTGTCTTTTTTGTGTGTGTGTGACGGAGTTTCACTCTCGTTGCCCAGGCTAGAGTGCAATGGTGTGATCTTGGCTCACCGCAACCTCCGCCTCCTGGATTCAAGTGAGTCTCATGCCTCAGCCTTCCTGAGTAGCTGGGATTATAGGTGCCCACCACCATGCCTAGCTAATATTGTATTTTTAGTAGAGATGGGGTTTCTACATGTTTGTCAGGCTGGTCTCGAACTCCCAACCTCATGTGATCTGCCCACTTTGACCTCCCAAAGTGCTGAGATTACAGCCTTGAGCCACTGAGCCCAGTCCATGTTTATCTCTTTTAAACTTCAAAAGATTTTAATATTTAAAGTCCACATGTACTGTACCCATTCTTTTCCTGATTTTATAGGCTTCAAACATATCTTATTGGTTCCATTAATTTGAAATAAAGATAAGAAAATTGTTTACCTGAAATTTTTGCCTTCTTGACTGTTTTAGTTGCTCTCTTGTAACTTCTTTAAGCACTCTCTATCTTTCCTGGGAGAAGTTTCTCCAGAAAGATTTTTTTGAGGCAGAAAAATGCAGTTGCATTTTACCATGATGGAAGCATTGGACTGACAGGAGGATGATTTGACCGTCTGGCTTGTAACAATATCTTATGCTAATGTTATTATGACAGAGTTTATAATGATCACAAACTCTAGCTCAGATGTTGAAATCCGTTGCAGGGTGTATATACCATAATTGAATTTTGATACATTTCCCTCAAAATATGTTGCTTTATGCTTGCTAATATTGAAGTAGATTGATACTTAATCTCTTGAAATCTTCCTGTAGTTTCCCCCTAATTTTAATATTTCACAGGACAAAAGAATTGTGACTTTTACATTATTTTTTTGATCTGAAACAATTCTAAAGTGTTAAAAGTTTTCCAAAGATATAATTACAAATGCTCCTCAAGCATGTAACCCTATCATAAGTCCAGGAGTTTACTTAATGTGCATCTCTTTTGCACCATTGTAAAGTTGAAAAAATTATAAGTCAAGCCATTGTAAGTTGAGGACTGTCTATACTTACACTTTATCCAGAGAAGAATATATATATTTTTTATAGGGTTTTACTTAAAAAATCAAACTGCACTATTTGGAGTTAAGACACAGCATGAAAGATTGAATGGAGTATCATACTCAATGTCAAAAGGACTTTATTTTCGTCCTGGCTCAGTAACTAAGAAGCTGACTATATAGCCATTTAAATTTTCCATGGCTTCAGCATTCATTTGCATAGAGATCCTAGGTAGTTTCAAGTTCAATTTTAAGATTACATGATTTTTAAATATTTACTTTAAAGGAAAATTTTAAGATGGTTGTGTAAGTCAAACCTACTTTTCAGTATTTTATTATTAGGAACAAAGAATTCTTCAAGTTCAACAAAAGCTCTTATGTTGAAAATTTATGGGGTCATCAAAAGCTAGCATCTTGCTCATCCTTAGACACCTATTTTCTACTGTTCAACCTGAGTCCCTTGACATGTCACTTACGCAGATAAACACAAGCAGTACAAAATGGCTCCTGGGCTCTTCCAGATCATAGAGAACATCCTGCCCTTGAGAGTCTTGAAGAAGCTGCTAGTGGATGATACTCATATTTGCAAGGTTGAAGTTTTATAGACTTTTCTTTGCCAAGGGGAATTTACATCTCTAGAACATCAGTAATGCTACCTCTACACTTTTTGACTGTGTTTGGAGATCCACTGATATTTCTACCTTTAAAGTATAATACCAAGCTGAAGTCTCTAGGTGAGAAAGGAATTTTCCAGTTTGCTGCAGAGGACTGTGGGAAGATAGCAATGCCACCATTGCAAAGGTAGGAATGCCAGAGAGGGGAGAGGAACTAAGATCTATCTTGTATTGGCCAAGCAGCAGTAAAAGGTAATGGCTAGAATTTACAGTGAGGTAGATTTTTAGATAAATAAGTACTTGTTCACATCTTTTATTTCATTTTATCCTCACAACATACCCAAAGTACGCAGGTTATAATTAATTATCCAAATCTGATGAAGACATTAAGAGATAGTTTAATTCTACCTACTACATGACTACTTATAAGACATGGGTATTCAGTGCAGGAACTATGATCCTTCTCTTCCAGCTTCTACAGTATCACCCTACCACACAGAAGGTAAAAGTCATGACATGTTTGAAAGGGGAGCAAACATTCTCTGCAACTACCCATTTGACTAAAAACATTGATTTCCTATCTAATATGTTTAAATTCAGATCTGAAACTGCCAATTGGTTTCTCATGAAAAAAAATTAATCCCAATTAGTTGTTGGTTCCAGGTGGTTCTTAGTTCTTTTGATTAATCAGATTTGTCCTTTACTGCAATCTGGATATTTCCCCAGAGTAAATCAAGTCCACTATGTAATCTGTGAAACTGTTCATTTATAAATGTACAATTTGCAGCTCCACATGTAGAATAAATCTGGTGATTGTAACAATGTAGGCCTTTAGAATTCCACAACAAAAGGTGGTTGCTGAAGGGTAGACCCTTGATTGGCCAGTAAAATAAACTTGAATCAGATAAGAAATAAATGTAAGCTGTAAAAATAAGTAATGAGCAAAAACAGTCTCAGCCAGGTGATCAAAGTCAACATCACCAGTGATAAATCATCATTGATAGTATGTACCCTTGACATGATATGATTAAGATGGTAGGTACTCTACCTCTGTGGTCTTTCTCCAAAAATAATATAACCCTGGTTTAATCATGACAACAGGAAACATTTTAATTGAGGAACATTCTACGAAAGATCTAACCAGTACTTCTCAATATTGTCAAGGTCATCAAAAACTAGACAAGTCTGAGAAACTGTCATTCCTAAGAAGAGCCTAAGGAGATATAATCACTAAACACCATAGAGTTATATCTTCAGTGAGAATCTGGAGCACAAAAAATACATTAGTTAAAAACTAATGAAATATGAATGAATAAAGGACTTTAATGATAATATATCAATATTGGTTTATTAATTATAAAAATTACCATAATAATGTAAGATATTTACTATAGGGGAAACTGAGTGTGGGCACATGGGAACTCTGTAGTTCTTCACATTTTTTTGGTAAATCAAAAACCATTCTTAAAGATAAAATTTAAGAAAACAGTATTATTTGCATCCAGTGCGTTCCAAACAGTAATGCATATACAAATCACATGGGGTTCCTGTTAAATCAACTTCTCATTGTATTAGGTCTAAAATAGAACCTAAGAGTCTACATTTCTAATCAGCTGCCAAGGAGGCCAACGTTACTGACTCAAAAACCACAGTTTCAGCTGCAATGTTTTAAATCTAGAGCAACATTTCTTAGCCTTTGTACAGTTAAGGTTTTGGGTTAGACAATTCCACTGCAGGGACTGTCTTGTCTTGTCTTGTAAATGATGGAATACTTAGCAGCATATCTGGCTCTGCCTACTAGATTACAACAGCATCCCTCTCTCCCAGTTGTAACAACCAAAAATGTCATCAGACTTTGCAAAATATTTCCTGCGAAGAGGGAGGTCACCTCTGTCTGAGAACCACTGATTTAGAACATTCATTAAAATATGGCTTTGGGGTGACTACTTTGGAAAAAAATGTTTTATTCATTTACTTACCATATTTAAATGCTTAGTATGTTTTGGGCTTCCAGAAACATAAATATAATTATTCTATTAAATTTAGTTGCTAGAAATTATCTATCCACTATCATCATGGAACACAATTTAAAATATGTGGTTTCTCTCTTCCAGGAATTTACCATTAAGCAAGCATGTGATGTATGTAAAGTATGTGGAGAGATAGGGAGCTACACAATGAATACTGGCCATTGGATAAGGCATTTACAATCAAAGATGAAGGTAAGACTGGATGTCACAAACTTAATTTATTTGTATAGCATGCCCATGTGTATATCTCATTTGAGTCTGTTAATGACCCTTGGAAAAGAGATACTATCCATGTTCAGGAAATAGGCTCAGAATAGTTTAGTTCCTTATATGAAAGAAAATTTATTTTCTTTATGAGAATAAATAAAATGTAGATGAAACATCAGATCTAGGTGTTTCAAATTCTAAGTTTCCATCACCCTATTAAATTAATTTAATCTATGGGAAAATTATCTCTCCTAGACTTTAAGGGGAAAGATAAGATCTCATCTAGACTGAATTCAAGCAATTAGGGGTTGGCTAACAAGGATGCCAGAAGATAGAATGTGACTAACAAAGCAGCTCATTGACAAAGAGATGAAAGACAATTATGGTACAGTCTAAAGCATGTCGACCAGTGGTGACAAGGCCTGGCTTCCAAATTCATGTTGCTTACCTCTGACTGGGGCAGCCTCTGGCAAGTCAATTAGCTACTGTGCACAGTTCATTATTTTATTCTCATTTAAGTAATAGGGATAAGAGAATTTAGCTTATGAGTCTCTAGTGATGATCGAGTGGCCTACGCAGAGGTAAGCTGAGTGGCCACTGTGTGCAGGCAAAGAAGTTTACACACATTGCTTCATCTCATCTAAGTATAGTCTGAAATTGAGATCCCACCAAGCCACATCGAACATTTTGAGAGTTCATGGTGAGACATTCTCATACCCAGAATGTGACAGTGATATTATATCCAGTTATTAAGGCTGCTTTGAGATTAGTGTGTCCTCAGTCCCTCTGTTCCCTTTTAAGAATTCATTAGGGGCCATTTTTCAGTGTGACAGGCAACTTTAAAGTCAACTTGAAATGTCTTGCTTATGTTCAGTGGACATTAGTCACACCTTCTCAAGGCACCTTGGGAAGGAAGAAGAATCAATGAGCTGCCATTAATTTAGCTCACCCAGGACATACTTTTAAAGGCATGTTGGTGCTGAGAAAACTGCAGCATCACTTGGTAGACAACAGAATACAAAAGTGTAAGTGGGAGACTTCTATGGCTGCTTAAGCACAAACACACACACTAACATCACAGAATCCTTCCCTTTATCCTTATGCTTACCCTTTCATAGGTAGAGAGTATCACTGATCAACAACAGAGAGAGAATTACTTTGGACTTGCCAAATGTCAGGAACTGTAGTTAAAAAAACAAACAACTTATAGACAATCTCTAAGCCTTCCCAACACCCTGTAAGGGCATTATTGCCTTTGTTCTACAGATAAATGATTAGAAAGGTTAAAGAACTTGTTGAAAGTCACATTTAGTTGGCAAGTCAGATTAAACCTTATTATATTTTAGCACCTGTTCCCTTTTCTCCTGGAGTTTGTTAATGTGTTTAAAGGTTATCTTTGTCTCATCAACCAAGATCCTAAGAATAAAATCTCAAGAAAATATCCTAGGAACAAAACCAGCATCTGCATAGCATACTTGGGACCAAGAAGACAGAAAGCAAGTTCAGGCACTCAAACAAATACAGCCCACTTTCAAGATCCTTTGGCCCTTGTCACCTAGTCTATGATAGTACCTCTCACACTGCAATGAAATTACCTGTAGATGTGCCTGGAATTCCCATTCCACCTCATGCTCACAAGTTTAACTTGCTCATCAGTTTCCAACATACACTGAACCACTCCAAGAAAGGTAGAAATTTCAAACAAGAGAGGCCAAGTATAATAAATCAGAAGAATGTAAGTGCACATAAAGTCCATGGGACAAGAAGTGAACAACACAAGCAAGAGCCATGCCAATAGCATCCTCCAGTGTTTTGCCTTTTTTTTCATAAAGTCAGTAACATCCCTTGGTGCCCCTGGGTGTAGGCAAGTGCTGGTCAAGGGCAGGAGTCCAAAGCTGTGGTTAATCCCTATTGAAGTTCAATAAATGTGAACTGAGGCCAATATTGTCCCAAAGTCATGAAATACTACCTTTAAAGATCAGTCAGTTGTAAAAAAAAAAAATGCCATTATAAGCCAAAAATGTGTATCAATTTCTCATGCCAAAGCTGCCAACTACTGTCCAACTAAATAGGATCTGGGTTATATAAGGTACATTTTATACCAAACTCCTCCTAGCCATTATCATGAAAGTATCTACAACTCCTGCCTTTTATAAATAGAGTTGTAATGCAAATCATTCAAATACCTAACTGTGAAAGATAAACGAGTTGTTAAAATAGTGATTAAAATGTTTTTCGGCACACACAAAGTAGAAATAATACAATTTCATGCTGAAATATCGTACAACAGTCTGTTTCCTTTGGTATATATAACTTCAGTTTTATTGCATGTAACAAAATAAGAAATGAAGACATTGATAAAGTGACATCCATCTAGCACATTCTTAGTCTGCTCACATAGGTAAGAGACATTTCCCATCTGAAAGAATGTTTCACGTAAACAACATTAGAAAATTAGAATCTGCAAAGAGTTTCTATTTCTACTTCACACACATGGAAATCATAAACCTGAACTTCCCATAATTCCTAAAAATCAGATGAGGAAAATAAAGAGAAAACACCATATGCACTGATCTTGTGTTTTAAACAGCTGATTGTCCTCAAGCCTGTTTAGTATTCACTATATGGGGATATTTCCACCTAAGTGCTAAATTTCAGTCTCATAAAGAAGAGCCACAGGATAAAAACTGCCTTTCTTTCTGGGCAGGTGTTTCAGCTGCCACTGAAATTTATCCCAGGGTAGCTGCTACATTCATTTATAAATGCATGTTTTGGCTGAGTGATCCTTAACCTGGAACAATTTCCCCTCTCTACTGACTGGCAGCTGATACCATTATCAATGCCAGAAAAATGCCATTTCCTTAAGGTGCAGTTTGCCCCCTTTCAATCGCTACTTTGTCTTTTGGCTTTACTGTGAACATGATGAACTGGCAGATACACTAACTGATGGCAGCAGACTGGACTGGGCAGCAGAGAGACTGAAGGTTGCTTGCAGCCTGTGATATGGATTTGAAGGCATATTTCCTTGCGGTAAAGTAACACAAAACCACAGTCTGCTGTGGCTGTGAATTTCAGCAGCCAGACACCAGCTACAAAACTTGCTAGCATTGTTTAAAGAGGTACACCTGCTCTGAATCACAGTTGCAATGCACTGGGGAAAAACATTCTGGGCTTTGTGTCAGAAAACCTGGCTCAGCCAGGTACTAGCTGTGGCACCTAGGAAGATCCCTTAAATTTGAATTCAGTTTTCTTACCTATAAGGTAAAGTTTTTAATACCTGTTTTGAAGGGCACGATGATGGAGAGAAATGATGGATGAGGCTTCCAAATGATAAAGCAATATAGAGACCCAGTATGGTTAATCCCATCAGTCTGTTATGGGAGATTTATGTGTTAAGACTGTTAGGCATTGTGTCTGAATATTCTGTTTCAGGTTATATAGTAGATATTATTATTTTAAAACATTGTTTTATTTATAGCTCCCACACAATTGCCACTAGGATTAAGTCTATATTCACGTAGTTCTATGTGAACACGTAATATGCTCACCACCCACACAGTGGGACCAGTAGATCACTAAAAGGCCCCTGTTGCTGGTGTCTAGTATTTTACAAAATCAGCCCTTTGGATTGAGTCATTATTTAAAAGCCAAATGCCTGGCAGGGGAACACTGTGATTTTCATCATTCATTATTCCTTTCATGTGGTTTTATTTCCCAGATTTCCATATTGAATGCTAGCCATATATTGGCCTTTCCATCTGTGATCTTTAATCATGACAACCAAATCCTTTTATATAGGAGAATCCCAAGTCCCCAAGAGGGGACTGGAAGTGCCCAAGCTACTGCATGGGGAACCAGGATGCAAATCATGTTTCATCTGATTTTACAACTCATACTCCTTTCTTCTATGTAAAGAGTCTCATTTCTTAATCCTTTTAATAAATTTAACCACTCTACTCAATCATAGTATCCATTAAGCAACACATTCCCTTTTCTTTTATCCTGTTCTCAGATTAATAGAAAAAAATGTGGCTCTAGAACTAGGGATCCATCTAATTTCAGACTCCCTCCCCAATCATTTTAATAAATTATTTATATTAGCTCTTTTTCAGAAGACATACAACCAGAATCCACTGCATGCTATGTTCTCTTATAGTGTCCCAAGATCCACTTGGCTATTTTTCTTTTTAGAAAATGTCCACACTGTAAAGAGGAGGATTTATCTTCTTCATGCCTCAACATCCGTCTTAAGCTATACATTCTATTTTCTGACCTAGAAAGAGTGGTCATGCTCCCAGGAAGATATTGTGCATCCCTTGATAAATGTGATGAAAGGGACTTAGTTAAAATACCCAGTGAAGGAGAAAGAAATTAGAAATAGGAGAGGTAGACTTACGAGATGTGATGAGGCAAGAGTAAAGAACAATCTGAATGTTTGCTGGATATGACCCTCATCTTAAATGATTATTATGTCCAACTTTGAGTGTTAGAAATATAGATATAAAACTATAAGCAGACACCTTAAGGTACAAATGACTTGAGCTCTGCCCCTGTTACACTTTTTCTTCCCCAACCATTTTCCAGTGCCTAGTGCCACTTGGGTGATCTGCTGCATTTGTCAGTACCAGGCAGCATTCTTTGAAATTCATTAGGAATTCACAAGGCACATTTTGTTCATCTGTTTAAACATCTGTTGGACTATGCTGCTCAACTTTTTTTGTGAGTGCTTTAACTCCCTAAGCTTTCATTCTAAAATCTCTGAAGTTGTGTTTTTTCATTTCTTGGTTTTACAAATACCTGAAAGTAGAATTTATGCCCTTGTCTAAAATTAAAACATTAGAAATGGTACATCGGAAAACTTAAAATAGTTATGGTCATTTTATATAATTGTTTTATGAAAATGAATTGCATGTGTGATGTACACAAGCAAATAAGGAAAGTAATACATTTCAGTCTCATATTAGTCTGAGCAATCAAAAACTACCAGTTTAAAACCTCTTTAATAAGTATATAAAGAGTAATGATAAAGATTTGAGGTTCTTTGCTGTCTTATAAAAATCAAACCTTGACTGCAGCATACTCTGTTGTGATTATCATATTCAAGGAGTCACCCTTCCTGGTGCATATGTCAAGGCTCTATTAAATAAATCTGTTACTGGTAAAGAGTGTTTTACTGCCAAATGTCAATGTATGTACTAGTACTGCATGCTGTAAATATGAAAAAGTACGTGTAAAAATTTTTATATTTTCACATTTGGTAACAACATGTAAGCGGGCTTTTCTGCTTTGTTTCTTCCAGGAAAAAGAGAAACAACATAACAAATTACTGTTATTAAAATGTACTAAAAATAGGAAAAAGGAGCTTCTCCTTTATGCCATTTAAATTGTCCTTATTTCTGTGTTGTCTTAGGTTCTGTATTTGTCTATTGGGCAACTATTCATCAAAAAGCCAGTTGTATTAACTGTGTTTTCTGTATTCTTGTTGTACTGGCATTTGTGGCCTCCCAACTGAGAACAGACTGCCCCTCCCAGAGCTGGCCAATTATTAAAAATAGCAAAGAGTGGCTGGGTGCGATGCCTCACACCTGTAATCCCAGTGCTTTGGGAGGCCGAGGCGGCTGAATCTCTTGAGGTCAGGAGTTCGAGACCAGCCTGGCCAACATTTTGAAACCCCGTCTCTACTAAAAATATGAAAGAGCCAGGCATGGTGGCATGCACCTCTAATCCCAGCTACTCGGGAGGCTGAGGCAGGAGAATCACTTGAACCCAGGAGGCGGAGGTTGCAGTGAGCCAAGATTGTGCCCCTGCACTCCAGCCTAGGCAACAGAGCGAGACTCTGTCTCAAAAAAAAAAGGGGGGGGGCTCAGCAGGGAGCATGCTTTTCATTTGCAAACTAACCAATCCAGAGCCCACATCTTCAACTATCCTCTTAAATTCTTGCACAGCAAGCCAATATTCCTCCTGTCCTAAGCGAGGAATCAGACAACTGAGGACTACCTCTCAGAATTATTCAAACTAGCCAATTCAAAGCTATTTGCCTTTTCCTGCATTGTCCTTCCCATGGAAACTCATAGGCCTTCCCTGGGATCTTCGCAGCCACCATGTGGCCCTACATGGTGTGGTGTGCCCCTTTCTCTTGTAAAATGTAAATAATACATTCTTTATTCAATTACATGGATCTCTCCATGTCATCACTTGGTCACTTTTATAAATTAAAATCCCATGGGTATAACCACTTATACACCTTCTCTTCACTAATGTCATTGTCCAAAGCAGCTGCATCTAACAGAGAGCAGCTCACTCTCCCTTTCTCTCTAACAGCTTTATTACAGTCTCATTCACATACCATAAAATTTGCCCATTTGTACAATTTATGTTCAGTTAATTTATAGAACTGTGCAGCCACCACGACAATCCAGCTTAAGAACATCTGTATCACCACAAAAAAGATCTCTCATGCCCACTGCATTCAGTTACTGCTCCCATTCTCCTCCCCAGGCAACCACTGATCTGCTTTTTTTTTTTCTTTTGTCTACATGTGTCTGCTTTGGATATTGCCAATACATAAAATTATATAATATGTAATCTTTTTCATCTGGCTTCTTTCCCTTAGTGTAATGTTTTTGAGTTTCATTCATTGGTAGTTAATTCATTCCTTTTCATTGTTAAATAGTACTCCATTGTATGGACATAACACATTTTGTTTTTCCACTCGTTGATACATACTTATATTGTTTCCAGTTTTTACCTACTAGAAGTAAAGTTGCTATAAATAATTGTTTGCAACTCTTTATATGGACATATGTTTTTATTTCACGTAGGTATTTAGAAGTGGAATTGCTGGACTGTATGGTAAAGTTCTTTAAGAAACTGCAAAACTGTTTATCAGAAAGGCTGTATCATTTTATACTCACACCAGTAGTAGTGTAAGAGGGTGCTAGTTTCACCACACTGTCCCTAACAATTGTATTGTCTATCTTTTGTTTTTGTTTTGTTTTGTGTTTTCAGACAGGACCTTGCTGTGTTACCTAGACTGGAGTGCAGTGGTGCAATCTCAGCTGACTGCAGCCTCAGCAGCCCCTTTTTTTTTTTTTTAATTTGTAGCCATTCTCACAGCTAGTTTGGCTTTCAATAGTTTGCTTATGATATGTGTAGCTTTGGAGGTCTTTATGTCCATTCCACTCTGAGTTTTTTAAGATACTTGGATGTGTAGATTAAAATTCTTTCATCTAATTTATGAAGTTTACAACTATTTAGTTCAAATATTTTTTCTTACCTCTTTTCTTTCTTCTTCCTTTGTGGCACTTCTATTGTTTATATACTGGTATGCTTGATAGTGTACCAAAGGTCTTTGAGACTCTGTTCATTTTGTTTTACATTCTTTTCTTCTTTCCTTTTTTCAGGATAATTTCTATTGATTCATCTTTAAGTTTGCTATTTCTTCCCTCTGTCATCTTGAAGCTGCTATTGAGCTGCTCCACTGAATACTTCATTTTTAAGTAATTATACTTCTCAAATACAGAACTCTCATTTGTTTCTTTTGATAATTTCTGTCTATATTGATATTCTCTATTTGATGAGTCATTGCTATCATACTTTAATTCTTTAAAAATGATTTCTTTTAGTTCTTTGAACAGAATCATAGCAGTTAAAGTTTTTGTCTCCAAAGTCTAATATCTGGGACCCTAGAGTCAGTTTCTGTTTTTCTTAGTCTGGGCCACATTTTTCTCTTATGTGTCTTGTGATTTTTGTTTTAGTGAAAACTGGACACTTTAGGTAACATAGTACAGCAAGTCTGGATTCTGCTATTGTTAGTGGAGGTTGTTCACTTTGCTATTTTACTGTTGGTGGTGATTTCTTAAGAAGCTTTCTAGATTAAGTCTGTGGATTTTGTCGCCTCATGAGGATGTTTATGTCTCTGCTCAGTTTTTTAAAAACCTTATTTTTATTTTAAAATTTGGCTTCTGAGTGATTACTGCTGTGTCAGAATAGCCTAGTGGTCAACCAGTGATTGATCAAAGGTTGTGCTCAAACATGTTGACCCAATAAGCTCTTGCCTTTCCCAGTGGATCTGTGTCAGTTAGGGATCAAAGTTCAGGCAGTTTAAATTACACTGGACCCTTTTGTGTTTTTGCACTGGGGCATGGTCTTATGTCCAGCAAGGGATGTGTAGATAGCTAAGACCTTCTGTAGTCTGCTCTGACTGTGAGTGCAAATTTGCACATGTGTACAGACTTTAAGACCTATAGGGATGTATAAGCCCTCGATGCCCACAAGGGCTGTCTTATTCATGAGATCTCCCTGTTAAGTTTTTGGTGAATCTACCATCTTGTTGTTTGTTCCAACCAGGACCATGGTGTCAGCTTAGCTGCAGTGTTGGTCTTCCCTGATGGTTTGTCACTCAGGTCACTATTGTTTCTGACAATGCACGGGGCCATGTGTTTTTTTTTCCCCACTTTCTGCTCAAAACCAAACCAGTCCTCTCTAGCAATTGAGTACTGGCTTTCACAGTATGCCCTTTCCTGGTAGAGTTACCACAGTGAGATTCTGGAAATAATAAAAGAAGCCCCAGGCAAAAATGCTATAGACTCAGATTGCTCTGACCCAGGGTTCAGTAGTTTTTCTTAATAGATGCTTCTCAAATTCTTGTATGCTTATGGCCAATTTCCAAAGTAATCAAATGGTTGTTTTATCAAATATTTGGAGGCTTTTTGAAATGTATTTTCTGGGGAAGGGCTTGCCAATCTCCTCCCTTCATCATTCTAGAAGTCCCTTTACTTCTTCATGGCTTCATTAACATTTAGTGAAGCCATAATGATATTAAAATTCAACTTCCCAAAACTTTGGCAAAAGAATGAGAAACCAGACCTAAGAATAAGAATGAACTATTAAAGGCTTTTGAGATGGCCAGGATTCATGATATTCTTAAATTACCTTGGTTAACAGAATTTGCCGCAAGTTTTCAAGACAGAAATGACAGCATTAATTTTAGCAGCTGCATAACAAGGATGCATGGAAAGCAGAAAGCTATTCAGGTGCAACAGAAGTTCTAGCAGTTAGAAAGCAGCTAACTCAATATCCATGTTAGACATCCTCTCAAGTTTTTCACTGCCCTCTCCTTAAGGGCATATGCCTTTAGCTTCTCTCAGTCTCTACTTTTACTGTGCTCTGTCCACCAGCTAATGGAACTTTATTCATATTTGTTCCACTCCAAGGACTCCATTAACTCAAGACTTTTGGTGACTCATGGCATCTTTACTTTTTTCCTTTTTATGTCTCTCTAATTCGTTGCCACCTGGTGTTTATGACATTCCTCATGCTGCACATCCAAGCTTTTCAGAAATGAGGTCCAATTGAGTTTTATAGTACACAGCTCCTCAAAATTTAATGTGAATATTAATCACCTGAAACCCATGGTAAAACGGTTTGATTCTGAAGTTCTGGGGTGGAGCTGGAGCTTCTTGTAGGTAATACTGGTGCTGCTGGTACAGGGATCACACTTTCCCTAGCAGGGTTCTAGTAAGCACTAAAAGAGGATGCAGGTCTTGCAACAAGGTGTCTTTTAGGCCACAGACCGGCCTTTAGCCTGTGGCTTTTGCCAGTGAATTCCTTATCAGTCAGTTGTGGCCTGAGCCACAGGGTTAGATGGTACAAAGCATGGTGACCTATATATTAAAAGAATATTTGGGAGGGAGTTCTATAGGTGGCAGATACTCTATACATCCTACCCAGTACATACACCTTTTGGTGATTTTGTGCTAAATGGTTCATTTTTATCTTTGCTGATTAAGGTAAGAACTCACCTTGGAACTTCACTAGTATATGGAGGCCTATTGGACAAGTCTCCGCTATTTGAAAATTTCTCAAGGAAGACTTAGAATCAGCGTTTGCTTACATGGTACTGTAGAGCCGTGGGTTTTGCTTCTTTATCAGTCTATTTATCTCTCTCCCTTCCTCTCCCTTTCTCTCTTTCTGTATCTCTCTCCCTATTTTCATAGTTTTTTTTTTTCCTTTGAAACTGGATTTCTGATGAAAACAATTCTAGATTCTCAATTTATTCTTGGAGCTAATAGCTGTTAGGAGATAAACAATATTTTGAAATTCACAGGGCCCGACTATGCAGGAAATAGGAACATAGAAGCAAATATTCTAAGTGAGGTTTGAAAACAATCACCAACCAACCAACCAGACAAACTTTGAGATGAGGTGAGACAGGAAGAAATGAAAGGTAAGAATAACAAAGGTGAAAGAGAAATATCGAACAAAAGAAAGTCATAGGGCAGACTCCTGCTTGCCCTCTTTACTGCCCAGCCTGTTTTCTGTAGGTCCACCTTGTACAAATCACCTGTATTTTTATACATGCTCAGAATAATTTATGAAAACAAAGTCTACCCAGCGACAGAAGGTGACGTGGATGTCAAACATGCATATGAATACTTCTATACATATGAATATGTCTATATATGCACGCACACACACACACACACACACACACACACACATCTTTTGGAAATGGAAATGAATTCAGAGTATGTTGTATCTGTTTTTGTCTACTTAATTGGATATAGAGGTCTCTATATTTTTAGGTGAATTTGAGTACCTTGCATACTATTTAGTACCTACTCACTTTAGTGATCCTATCTCTCTATCTCTAACAATCTATTTGCCTACATGTCTATCACCATAGTTTATAATGCTCTTTTATCTTTTAAATAATTAAAGTCAGCCAAGGATGGGCCTAACAGTGTCCTATTGCATACAGATAGACCCATCCTTATTCATCTCCATTTCCCTGATGCCACGTGCAGTGCTTGGGTACATATCTAACCCCAGCCCAGCATGAGTCTGACTTCTCTGGGCCTTTTATTTATTTTGAGATGGAGTCTCACTCTGTCACCCAGGCTGGAGTTCAGTGGTGCTGTTTTCGCTCATTGCAACCTCCACCTCCCGTTTTAAGAGATTCTCCTGCCTCAGCGTCCCGAGTAGCTGGGGTTACAGGCAGGCGTGCTCATATCCGACTAATTTTTGTACTTTTTAGTAGAGACGGGGCTTCACCATGTTAGGCTGGTATCAAACTCCTGACCTCAGATGATCTGCCTGCCTTGGCCTCCCAACGTGCTGGGATTACAGGTATGAGCCATGTGCCACACTGCCTTTTGTTCATTTATAAAACAAGGAGCCTATACAAGATGGTCACTTCCCCATTATATTTAAATGCAGATTTATCTTGAAGGTTAAACAAAATTGAGAATTACAGAATTGCCACGAGAAACACATCCAGCTAAAGTGTCCATTTTCTGCTGATATATGGCTGGAAGACAGATGCAAATGACAGGCATTTCCTCTAAAACCTCAAAGCCAGAAACATATATCCTGTCTGTGTCCTGTGATCAGTGGGTATAAGGCTGGCATGTTTTCTTTGGAATCCAGAAAGCATTTGGAACCATGCTGGGCTTGGCAGAAGCTGAAACTAGCCAAGGTCTGATTCTGATCATTTACAGCTGCTTTCCAGTCTGTTGTCATCGTACCAGACTCTAATGAACCCCAAGCCAGGCCTGCCTGCTGTGGCTTCCGAAAGGGGTGGAGGCTGCAACTCCTCTATTAAATCGGCCTTCTAATTAGTGCATGGGCATATTGTTGCTGGAGTGCTCTTACCAACCAAAAAAACTAAAGATCTCTCCCACCATGTCAACTGGCGATTATGAGACAATACTGATCTCATTTGGATAAATGCAAAAATACAAAGTAGCAGAGCTGTATTTCTTCATAGATAATGGTAGTTACATGAAAGAAAAAACATTGATTACCGAGTTGTGTACACATTTTCTTCACAACTGGAAGAATTTAATTAGGCACAATCTATTAGGGTAATGATTAAAAACATTAATATGTTGTGTTTTAGCATATTCCTTAAGAGATTACTATAAAGACTAAAATGAAATATCACATTTTCAGAATATGATTATGAATTGGATATAGAGTAGAAATTAAACAAAGAAAATCAAATCTATAAGATAATCTTTCCAAAATCTCAAGAACTATAGCATCTAACAAAATACTTGACACATAGCAGGGGCCAGGACAAAAGCTTGATGCAGAATGGAGGAAGAGAAGGAGGGAGGGATGTATTCTGTTCAGAAAATTTAAAGTGTAAGTAGAATATTAGAGAATCAGAAAAATAATTTTTAAAATGTATATTCACATTCCTTATGGTAATATGGGGTTGAATGTTCATAGAACAAAACAGCAGGGAAAATATTCTCTCTTGGGTATTAAAAGAGGGAATTACTTCTTGACTTCACTAGAAGGATCTATTTGCTACTGTGACTAGTCTAATGTATCAGGTAAAAAAGCAATATGGTATCATATGAAAGCATTCTTGAAATCTAAACACACTAAGATAGATCAATTTAGAGAAACATGGGGGTCTTTCATCACCTATTAATAACAAGATCTTAGTAGGGCCCATGTAACTGTTCCACAGTTATTTAAATATCTCATGGAAGATAACAAAAAGTACCTATAAACAATATGTTGTAAACATACTCATGGATCTAATCAATGCTACCCTCCAAAGTAGTCTTGCAAGAAGACAGTTAATTTTAGGCAACAGTTCAAATCATTTCAACAGAGGTACCAATTATGATTATAATACCATAGTTGCCTTTCCTTTTTAAAAATATCTAAAAAGTCCTAAAAGAGTTTTTCTTTTAAATTACCTTTTGAGAACTTATTAGAAAGGTATCATATTGAAAGATCTGTAATTCCTAAGATCTATAAAATGTGTGTGGAAAAATATAACATGAATATAGATATCTATGTATATGTAAATAAAATGAATGATGCTCTAGAATAGTCCAAAGAGAACTGGACTCAACTCTGGTTTAGAGATAGCTATGTGACCCCTGGAAAACAGTTTGCTTTTTGGGCTTCAGACTCTTTAATGTTAAAATTAAGAGGGGGCAGAGTATGTTTCATCTTAGATATTTTCCAACAATAAAATGCCAGAGTCTCAAATATCTGCAATTTGATATTTCAATTTAGCTACCATAATAGTCCAAAAGGCACAGAAGTCTTTGTATTATTTTTGGAAAGCATGGTCTTAGGACAATTGCAGCATGGGAATATCAAACATGACACAGCTCCAAATGTAGCAAACATAATATGGTAGTATAATTTAATATGATGATCATAGTTCAATTTATGCCCTATTTTTACCCTAAGTAAAACTGCTATTGATTTATTTCTAGAATCTGCTTTTGGCTAACATATTTTAAATCAAAAATAATCACAGAAGATTAAATATTCCAGTGACCTCTGTGAACTACGTCCTAAAATATTCATCTCAGCCTTCCAGACAAATCCTCAGGAGGGTTGGAATAATACTGCTATAGCTATCATAATATGGATATTTCTTTGTTTATATTATTAATTGGTAATTCTCATTCATATTCAGATATACCAATATATATTGTTATAAGGAACATTTTCTCAAAAATTGAAGAATAAATTCAATCGATTTGAATTACTTAAGTAGATGAGAACCACTGAGAGTCTTTATTATGGTGAACAGAAGGTTTTGTAGGAAGAAATCTGGAGATAAAAAATCATCAGAATGAACCAGAAATAGGGGAAAGGAGACAGGATAGATGTCTATTTTTGGAAAGGGAGGAACAAGGAAGACAAAAAGATATGAAGAAAGCAAATATCTCTTGTTGAACATTATTAGAAAGATGGTAGGTTGTTGTCTTAAATATGCAATTGCAAGAATGGAATTTACATTCTCAATGTGAAATTTTGAAGTCATTATTAAGAGATAGAGATTGCATAACTACTGCAGCTCAGGCTAGAAAATCAGACATATCAAGTATGCTGATCAACCTGGTGTCACTTTGGAAAAATCTCTTCTTCATGTGGAAAGGAGCAAGATGCCACATACTTGATTTGAATAGAGAAATATAACTCTGCTTGAATAGGGCGTGCATAGTTATTCTTTCTTCTGTCAGATCCTTGGGTTATTCACTCTTCGAGCCATTATTGTTTGGCTTGTATAAGAAAGAACTGGTACACTGGTGTTTTTAGGGTTAGCTTCCAAAATCCTCTTTCAGAAAAAAAAAAATATCTCAATGGAGATCAAGTGCTGTATACTTTGTAAAAACATCTTCACTCTCCAGTCGCCCTCCCTCAAACCAGAAGCACTGTCTGAATAATTCCTTTTTTTAAAATTTATTTTTTTCTTTGGTGCCGTGGGTAAATTCTAACCTAGCCCAGCTTTGATCAAAGATAAAGGCAATCATGACATTGTGGTACCTCCACTAGATGGCAGCAGCAGGCATGAATGTGGCCCATGAAGTGCCGGGTCACCAGGGGTTTGAAAAGCAAAAAAGAAGCTTGAAAAGGAAAGGCAGGAGAATTTCAGCAGCGGAATCTTAGACAGATGCCTAGAAACATACAAGATCCAAGACGAAAAGGACAGAAACAAGGGACTAGAAACAATAACAATCACTAGAACTTATGCTGCTAGGGTTGCTGAAGTTGGAGCTGCTAAAGTATGTGAAGAGTCCCCCAAGTCTGGCCATTCTGCTCTGTGGGAGGAGCCGCCTGGAGATGGGACTTGCTTAGCAGGACTTCTCTGAGATGTTGCAAAGCAGAGGGAATGGGGCCGGCAAATGTCCCATGAAAGTATGTGAATAATCAATGCAGGCACAGCTTTTCTCCCCTCTATACTACACATCATGCTAAATGTCTGGGACTCACCCTAGCTGTGGCATCCCATGGAATCCTCTTCCTTACAGAAACCTCACAGTGCAATCCTTTCCTAAGTACAGAGTTTGGATCTCTTATCCAAACCAGAACACCTTGGAGTGAAACTAGTGTGGCTAATAATCATGCCCGAACATCAAGCACAACTCGGGTTGTTTTTGGCAAACAGCGAGATGTGGAGATCCATATTTTCACTTTTCTTCATGACAACTTTTCAAGCTCTTGGAGCCCTGCTAAGTAGGTGAACTGAACTTGCCTTTTTTTTTTTTTAAAATCTCTTCTCTTTTCAAGCGTACCTGGCACAGAGTAGGCAAACACTCTATAAATAGTTTGTAGAGTGCACGAGTAATAGTGGCCAATGTTGTCTTAGCATCTTCAAAAGATATTTGGTCCAATCTCCAAATTGTATGAGTTTACAAATGTGGAAAACTAAGATTCAGAGAAGTTAAGTGACTTGTTCAGTATCAACATAGCAGTAAGTGGAAGAAATAGGCTAGCTCCTGACTCCTACACAAGTATTTTTCCATCTCAGTGTTTCAGTAGGGATCCTAGAATAAGTGGGCAACACAACCCAAACTAACAATTCAGCATCTTTGCCCTGTGTGAGTAAAGAACTTAAAGGAAGAAAAGGAAGAATACTTTACAAATCATTCATCCAAGAGGAGATATCATAACAGGCCACTCTGGCAGGGACACCAAAGCAAATGTGTGCAGGAGACAGACATGGAGAAGAGATTACAAAAAGGCAAGTTCAGTGCGTCTACTTACTAGGGCTCTATAGCCTAAAAATTTGCCATGGAGAAAAGCGAGGAACCAGGGAAAGTGACTGTCTGTGCACTGGTGACCTGGAGATTCTATGACCTATCTAAAAGGCATTGGGGCCAAGGACAGTGGCTCACTCTTGCAATCCCAGCACTCTAGGATCCAAGGTGGGAGGATCACTTGAGGTCAGGTGTTCGAGACCAGCCTGGGCAACAAAGCAACCTACCATCTCTACAAAAAACAATTTTAAAAAATTATCTGGGCATGGTGGCATGTGCCTGTAGTATTAAATACTTGGGAAACGGAGGTGGGAAAATTGCTTGAGCCCAGGAGTTCAAAGCTGCCAGGAGCTATAATCATGCCACTGCCCTCCAACCTGGGTGACAGAACAAGACCGTTTCTAAAACAAGAAATAAAAGGCACAGAGTGCCATAGCTGCAGCAGATGGCAGCCAGGTGGAAATACTGTTTTTTTTTTTAACCGAAGACATGTGATACAGTTTTGGTATTTGTCCCTGCCCAAATCTCATGTTGAATTGTAATCCCCAGTGCTGGAGGTGGGGCCTGTGGGGAAGTGTCTGGATAATGGGGGCAGATCCCTCACGGCTTGTCGCTTTCTATGTGATAGTGAGTTCTTACAGATCTGGTCATTTAAAAGTGTGTGGCACCTCCCCACTCTGTCTCTCTTGCTCTACTTTCACCATGTGAAGGGCCTGCTCCCATTTGCGCTTCCACCATGATTGTAAGCTTCCTGAGGCCTCACCAGAAGCAGATGCTTGCACTATGCTTCCTATACAGCCTGCAGAACTGTGAGCCAATTAAACCTCTTTTTTAACTAATTGCCCAGTCTCTGGTATTTCTTTAGAGCAAGGTAAAGAATGGCCTAATACAACCTGAACTGTATTAGATTTTATGTGAGGCCTTCCCATGTTTTTAGCTTAAGAAATGTTGTGAAACCTTTGTAAGCTAAATCAACATATCTGTGGTTCACCTTTGACCTATAGCTACTGTGGTTCTCAGTCCCTAGATCATACCTCTGGATTTGCTGTTTTCACTGGTTTGGGGATGTGGCCTGGGCAGCAAGATTTTTCAAAGCACCCCAGGTGATTTGTGGTGCAACCAAAGATTGAGCCTTACAATTTAAGATATAGTCATCATGGGCATCAACTGGGAGTTTGCTAGAAATGAGGAATCTGGAGTCCCAACAAATTCTGTTGAATCTACATGATTCTACTAAGCCAAAACTCTTACTTTAAGCAGATTCCCAGGTGACTGATTTCAGAAATCCTGCTCAAGGGAAGGGGGTCTATTCAGATAGTAATACTAATACTATGTCATTTAAAAGTGTGTGGCACCCACCTCCCAGCTCTCTTACTCCTGCTTTCACCATGCAGAGTGCCTGCTTTTGCTTCAGCTTCCACCATGACTAGAAGCTTCCTGAAGTCTCCCTCAGTTTCTATTTGGCAATTAACCCAAGCCAATGCCAGTCATAAAAAACTGTGACCTCACTCTCCTTCCTGCCTGTCTTCCAAACCTGCTCACCCCCTTCATCCCAGAATGGAAGAGGAGCCTTTATGTTTTCTTTATTCTGCAATGCTTTTGTTTTTTAACAGTTTTGTTCTTGTACCTGGGTATGAATAAGCAATAAACTTAGTTCAGAAGAGAATGTATCTGAACACTTGTTCTTTGATAAGGGAGAACTTTAATTATGCTGCTACACTAAACAAATCTTGTCCCAGGGACTCCACAAGAAGATAGCTCACCGAAAAAATATCAGCTCTCTCTCTGAACAAGAACTTGATTAATCTTAAATCTAACCTCTGGCTTTTTTTGGTTCAACATCACTAATTTTATCATGTATCTTTTTACCTGTCAGATGTCTCTGGCATAAATGTCATGGCACAGTCCCTTATATGACATAATCTCTAAGTTTGAAAAATTTCTCCACTTAATGTGCCTTTGCCATCTGACAGTCCCAAGTTCATTAATAGCTCTTAGAATGCACTGGCTTCCCTTTATGGAAATCTCATCTCATTTTTTACCTCCTGAGAAAAAATTGATTAGCCCCACCCAATCCCATACAGGCAGTCAATAAATGTTGAAATGCAGTAATAATGATGACCAAAAAACTTCATGTTTGTCTTTATCCGTGGAGGTTGCCATGGTTACCACTAAAATCTTGTTTTGTTTCACTGGTCCTTCAATTCTTTTACATAAGATTCCTCAGGATTTATTGGTTGCCCTCTCCCTCTCCCTTCACTTCCTTGAGGATCAGTTACTGTCACTGATATATGGCACCTGTGCTGTATACCTGTGGCTATTTCAGTCTAAAATAAAATACACTGTTTATCATATAACTTTAAGTCCAAAGGATATGAACACATTTAAAGGATAGAAATGTGAGAATGGGCAAGTGAGACACAAGATGGCTGAACAGGAACAGCACTGGATTTGCAGCTCCCAGTGAAAATGCAGAGGGTGAGTAATCACTGCATTTCCAAATGAATTTTTACTGCTTGCAGACCAGGAGATTCCCAGGCAGAAAAGCATCATGAGTCTCCAGTGTGGCTGTTTCAGCTGGCGCAGCGGGTCTCCTCACAAAAACTCACACAAATCTGGGCACTGTTTCAACTGGTGACTGGAATGCCTGAGAGACAGAGTTGCGGGTTCAACTGTAAAAAGGGGGCTAAAACTGGAGCCAGGTGATCTGGCTTGGCTGGTCCCACCCCCACAAAGACCAGCAATCTGAAATGCTCTAGACTGAGAGTTTCACAGCAAGCACAGCTGGACCCAGGATGGTACAGCTCTGTAGGGGGAAGGGCATCCACCATTACCGAGGCAGAACACCATTACAGAGGCAATTCTAATTATACCCCTATAAACAAAACTGCTAGGAAGTTCACACAGCAGCTGGGCAGAGACCATGGTGGCTCAGCAATACCTCTGCTGGCAGACTGTGACTAGACTACCTCCTCACTGGGCAGAGCATCTCTGAAAAAAGGCAGTGGCACGTCAGGAACTTATAAAGCCCCACCTTCCGAGAACAGAGCACCTGGGAAAAAAAGGCAGTTACGAGTTCTGCAGCAGACTTAAATGTACCTGCCTAGCAGCTCTGAACAGAACAAAGGAGCTCTACGCTCAGCACTTGAGCTATAAGGGACAGACTGTCTCCTCAAGCAGCTCCCCAACCCCCATATAACCAGAGACACCTCATAAAGGAGAGCTCAGGCTGACATCTGGCAGGTATCCTTCTGGGACAAACAGAAGAAGAAACTGGCAGCAACCGTTAGTGTTCTGTAGCTGCTGCAGGTGATCCCCAAGCAAGCAGGGTCTGGAGTGAACCTCCAGCAGTCCTACAGCAGGGGGGCCTGACTGTTAGAAAGAAAACAAAGAAACAGAAAGAACTTCATCAGCAACAAAAAGGATGTCCACTCAGAGACCCATCTGAAAGTCACCAACCACAAAGACCACAGGTAGATAAATCCACAAAGAAGGGAAGAAACCAGTGCAAAAAGGGTGAAAATACCCAAAACTGGAAGGCCTCTCCTCCTCCAATGTATCACAAGTCCTCACCAGCAAGGGAAAAAGGCTGGATAGAGAATGAGTCTGATGAATTGACAGAAACAGGCTTCAGAACGTGGGTAATACCAAACTTCTCTGAGCTAAAAGATCATGTTCTAACCCAACTCAAAGAAACTAAGAACCTTGAAAAAAGGTTTGACAAAATGCTATGGAGAATACACAGCTTAGAGAGGAATATAAATGAATTGATATAGCTGAAAAACACAACATGAGAACTTCATGAAGCATACACAAGTTTCAATAGCTGAACTGACCAAACAGAAGAAAGGATATCAGAGACTGAAGATCAACTAAATGAAATAAAACCAGAAGGCAAGAATAGAGAAAAAAGAGTACAAAGAAATGAACAAAGCCTCCAAGAAATATGGGATTATGTGAAAAGACCTAATCTGCATTTGATAGGTGTACCTGAATGTGATGGAGAGAATGAATCCAAGCTGGAAAACACTCTTCAGGATACTATCAAGGAGAACTTCCCCAACCTAACAAGGCAGGCCAACATTCAAGTCCAGGAAATACAGAGAACACCACAAAGATATTCCTTAAGAAGAGCAACCACAAGACACATAATCATCAGATTTGCCAGGGTTGAAATGAAGGAGAAAATGCTAAGGGCAGCCAGAGACAAAGGTTGGGTTCCATAAAGGGAAGCCCATCAGAGTAACAGTGGATCTCTCAGCAGACACCCTACAAGCCAAAAGAGAGTGGGGGCCAATATTCAATATCTTTAAAGAAAAGAACTTTCAACCTAGAATTTCATATCCAGCCAAATTAAGCTTCATAAGTGAAGGAGAAATAAAATCCTTTATGAACAAGCAATTACTCAGAGATTTATTCACCACCAGGACTGCATTACAAGAGCCCCTGAAAGAAGCTCTAAACATAGAAAGGAACAACCAGTACCAGCTACTCCAAAAACGTACCAAATAGTAAAGAGCATTGACATAATGAAGAAACCGTGTCAACTAATGGGCAAAACAAGCTAGCATCAAAATGGCAGGATCAAATTTACACATAAAAATATGAACCTTAAATGTAAATGGGCTAAATACCCCAATCAAAAGACACAGACTGGCAAATTGGATAAAAAGTCAAGACCCATCAGTGTGCTGTATTCAGGAAACCCATGTCACATGCAAGGACACACATAGGCTCAAAATAAAGGGATGGAGGCATATCTACCAAGCAAACAGAGAGCAAAAAAAAAGCAGGAGTTGCAATCCTAGTCTCTGATAAAATAGACTTTAAACCAACAAAGATCAGAAGAGACAAAGAAGGGCATTACCCTAATGGTAAAAGGATCAATGCAACAAGAAGAGCTAATGATCCTAAATATATATGCACCCAATACAGGAGCACCCAGATACATAAAGCAAGTTCTTAACCACCTACAAAGAGACTTAGACTCCACACAATAATAGTGAAATACTTTAACACTCCATTGTCAACATTAGATCAATGAGACAGAAAATTAACAAGGATATCCAGGACATGAATTCAGACCTGGACCAAGCAAACCGAATAGACATTTAGAGAACTGTCCACCCCAAATCCACAGAATATACATTCTTCTCAGCACCACATCACACTTACTCTAAAATTGACCACATAATTGGAAGTAAATGACTCCTTAGCAAATGCAAAAGAATGGAAATCATAACAGTCTCTCAGACCAAAGTGTAATCAAATTAGAACTCAGAATTCAGAAACTAACTCAGAACTGCACAACTTCATGGACACTGAACAACTGGCTCTTGAATGTTGACTGGATAAACAATGAAATGAAGGTAAAAATAAAGATGTTCTTCAAAACCAATGAAAATGAAGACACAATGTACCAGAATCTCTGGAACACATTTAAAGCAGTGTCCAGAGGAAGATTAATAGCAATAAATGCCCACATGTGAAGCAAAGAAAGATCGAAAATTGACACCGTATCATCAAAATTGAAAGAGCAAGAGGAGCAAGATCAAAAAAACTCAAAAGCAAGCAGAAGACAACAAATAACTAAGATCAGAGCAGAACTGAAGGAGACAGAGACACAAAAAACCCTTCAAAAAAAAAATCAATATATCCAGGAGCTGTTTTTTTTGAAAAGATCAACAAAATAGACCACTAGCCAGAGTAATAAACAAGAAAAGAGAAGAATCAAATAGATGCAATAAAAAACCATAAAGGGGATATCACCAGAGATTCCACAGAAATACAAACCACCAGCAGAGATTACTACAAACAACTCTATTCACATAAACCAGTAAACCTGGAAGAAATGGATAAATTCCTGGAAACTTACACCCTCCCAAGCCTAAATCAGGAATAAGTCAAAACCCTGAATAGACCAATAACAAGAGCTGAAGTTGAGGCAGCAATTAATAGCCTACCAACCAAAAAAAGCCCAGGTCCAGATGGGTTCACAGTCGAATTCTACCAGACATACAAAGAGGAGCTGGTACTACTCCTGAAACTATTCCAAATAATCCAAAAAGAGGGAATCCTTCCCAAATCTTTTTATGAGAACAACATCATCCTAATACCAAAACCCGGCAGAGACTCTACAACAAAAGAAAACTTCAGGCCAGTATCCATGATGAACGTAGATGCAAAAATCTTCAATACAATACTGGCAAACCAATTGCAACAGCACATCAAAAAGCTTATCCATCATGATCAAGTAGGCTTCATCCCTGGGATGCAAGGCTGGTTCAACATACACAAGTCTATAAACGTAATTCACCACATAAACAGAACCAAAGACAAAAACCATATGATTATCTCAATAGATGCAGAGAAGGCCTTCCACAAAATTCAACAGCACTTTATGCTAAAAATCTCAATAAACTAGGTATTGACAGAATGTATCTCAAAATAGTAAAAGCTATTTATGACAAACCCACAGCCAATATCATACTGGATGGGCAAAAACTGGAAGCATTCCTTTGAAATCCGGCACTACACAAGGATGACCTCTCTCATCACTCCTATTCAATATAGTATTGAAAGTTCTAGCCAGAGCCATCAGGCAAGAAAAAGAAATAAAGGGTATTCAATTAGGAAAGGAGGTAGTCAAATTGTCTCTATTTGCATACAACATGATTGTATAGTTAGAAGACCTCATCATCTCAGCCTCAAATCTCTTTAAACTGATAAGCAACTTGAGCAAAGTCTCAGGATACAAAATCAGTGTGCAAAAATCACAAGCATTCCTATACACCAATAACATACTTAAACAGAGCCAAATCAAGAATGAACTGCCATTCACAATTGCTACAAAGAGAATAAAATACCTAGGAATACAACTAACAAATGATGTAAAGGACCTCTTCAAGGAGAACTACAAACCACTGCTCAAGAAAATAAGAGAGGACACAAACAGATGGAGAAACATTCCATGCTCATGGTTAGGAAGAATCATGATCATGAAAATGGCCATAGTGCCCAAAGTAATTTACAGATTCAACACTATTCCCATCAAGCTACCAATGACCTTCTTCACAGAACTGGAAAAAACCACCTTAAACTTCATATGGAACCAAAAGAGCGCCCACATAGCCAGGTCAATTCTAAGCAAAAAGAACAAAGCTGGAAGCATCACACTACCTGACTTCAAAGTATACTACAAGGCTACAGTAATCAAAACAGCATGGTACTGGTACCAAAAAAGAGAGATAGACCCATGGAACAGAACAGAGTCCTCAGAGGCAATGCCACACATCTATAACCATGTGATCTTTGACAAACCTGACAAAAACAAGCAACGGGGAAAGGATTCCCTGTTTAATAAATGGTGTTAGGAAAACTGGCTAGCCATGTGCAGAAAGCAGAAACTGGACCCCTTCCTGACACCTTACACTAAAATTAACTCAAGATGGATTAAAGACTTAAACATAAGACCTAACACCATGAAAACCTCGGGAAAACCATTTAGGACATAGGCATAGGCAAAGACTTAATGACTAAAACACCAAAACCATTGGCAACAAAAGCCAAAATATACAAATGGGATCTAGTTAAACTCCAGAGCTTCTGCACAGCAAAAGAAACAATCATTAGAGTGAACTGGTAATCAACAGAATGGGAAAAAAATTTTGCAATCTACCCATCTGAGAATGGACTTATATCCAAAATCTACAAAGAAGTAAAACAGATTTACAAGAAAAAAAAAACCCATTCAAAAGTGGGCAAAGATATGAACAGACACTTTTCAAAAAAAGACTTATATGAGGCCAACAAACATATGAAAAAAAATGCTCATCATCACTGGTCCTTAGAGAAATGCAAATCAAAACTACATAGAGAAGCCATCTCATGCCAGTTAGAATTGCGATCATTTAAAAAATCTGGAGACAACAGATACTGGAGAGGATGTGAAGAAATAGGAACACTTTTACACTGTTGGTTGGAGTGTAAATTAGTTCAACCATTGTGGAAGACAGTGTGGCACTTCCTCAAGGACCTAGAAATAGAAATTCAATTTGACCCAGCAATCCCGTTACTGAGTATATATCCAAAGGATTATAAATCATTCTATTATAAGGACACATGCACACATATGTCCATTGTAGCACTGCTTACAATAGCAAAGACTTGGAACCAACCCAAATGCCCATCGATGAGACTGGACAGCGTAAATGTGGCACATATATACCATGGAATATTATGCAGCCATCAAAAACGATGAGTTCATGTCCTTTGTAGGGACATGGATGAACCTGGAAACCATCATTCTCAGCAAACTGACACAAGAACAGAAAATCAAACACCACATGTTCTCACTCATAGGCGGGTGTTGAACAATGAGAACACGTGGACACAGAGAGGGAAGCATCACGCACTGGGGTTTGTTGGGGGAAAATAGGGGAGGGACAGTGGGGGGTGGGGAGTTGGGGAGAGATAGCATGGGGAGAAATGCCAGATATAGGTGATGGGGAGGAAGGCAGCAAATCACACTGCCATGTGTGTACCTATCCAACAATCTTGCATGTTCTTCACATGTACCCCAAAACCTAAAATGCAATAAAAAAAATAAAAAACAAAAAATGATGAATTCCTGTCCTTTGTAGGAACATGGTAGCAGCTGGAAGCCATCATTCTCAGCAAACTGACACAGGAACAGAGAATCAAGCACCACATGTTCTCACTCATAGGTGGGTGTTGAACAATGAGAACACATGGACACAGGGAAGGGAGCATCACACACTGAGGTCTGTTGAGGGGCGACTAGGGGAGGGATAGTGGGGCGTGGGGAGTTGGGGAGGGATAACATGGGGAGAAATGCTGGATATAGGTGATGGGGATGGAGGCAGCAAACCACATTGTCATGTATGTGCCTATGCAACAATCCTGCATGTTCTTTACATGTACCCTAGAACTTAAAATGCAATTTTATATATATATATATATACACACACACACACACACACACACACACACACACACACACACATATAAAATAAAGATAAAGAAATATGAGAATGATGTTATAAAAACCACAATACAAAACTTTTCCAATTGGATCAAATTGCAAAAGTAAGTGAAAAAAATAAAACTTTTATAACTAAGCTACTATGGTTTCTTATTGGATTAACAAATGTTTCTTCTGTCAGAAATACTTCCATAAGATATATATGAATACTGAAAAAATATGACTTTCACCCTCAAAACAATTTAAAGCAACTCTTGCTATGTGTGTCTGCAATGTTCTTCTCATAATGTATGTATGGACATTTTCCCTTGGATTATGAGTGGTGTTAATGAATCTTGATGCTGTTCCCTCCCAGACTATAAGATTACCCAATAGTGCTCTCTAAAATATTCATTGCATTGGTATGTGTATCTGCCACATTCAATAGCCCTCCACTCTAGTTTTCTATGGGGCTACAGCTTAGCTACACATTGCAAAGTTGCACATTCATTTGTTAAACAGTTTCACTCATCATATAGCAATAGCTGTTAGCTACATTCTCATTCATTCATTGCATCAGTCCAGCCCTGAAACTTGATTGATTGGCTTAGATCTAATCTTTGACTACTTCATTTTGTGATTTACCATTTACCAGAAGATAGGGCTTCGAAGAACTAGATATATCTGTAGTTAGGTCCATACAGTATAGGCAACCAATGTCTACTTGTTGCTAGTCCCATGTTGAGTGATCTTAGTTACAGGATAGTGATGAATGTTCTTTCCTCTGCCTGTAGGCTCAATTATATAAAATTGCCAATATTTGGCCATTTTAATCTACAAACGGATAATGTTGTATGATTCAGCCAATATTCCTTATTCAGTTACGGAATAGAAGGGAAGAGGAAGCTCCCTGTTTCATTTTGGTATACCTATAGCTCTCGAATTCTGCAATTCTACCCAAAGTTCCAGAATCTCAAGCCTAACTAAAAAAACTGGAGAAGCTCTGAAATTCTTATGAGAAACATAAACTTATTCAAAGTCAGGCAGAAAAATCATGAATGAATTAATTGAGCTTTCTCCTGCTCTTTTATCTTACTCACAGTTGCTAGAAAGCCAGCATAAGGAAAGCACAGAAGAATGAAAAGCATGAACATTTACTCATAGAAACTGCAAAGGGTAAGGAAGACAGAAAGGCCAACATAACTGCTTTCTTTTGGAGCAGGGAGGCTAATGTAAAACATGTACTTCCCACAGGGCTTTGCCAGGTTCCATATCCAAGAATATGTGGGAAATTCCTTTGAAAGGGAGATAGAAAAATCAATGGCTAATATTTTTCAACTCTCATCCAACCAATAGATACAGAATAGTTATTATACTTGGGACCCTCATGTTCAGTGCAACTCTGTCTTTTCATGACTATGATTAGGATACTGAATACAAATATAATTTAATTAAATATAAGGAGAGGGGTCAGCCTGAGACAAACACATACTAGAGATGGCATAGGGGAAAATGAGAAAAGGAAATAACAAGTATGTCCATCCCATTAACTCACATTTAATAATGACACATAGAAGACTCAGTTCTATTATGTTCTACAATTTTTCACTTTACTCGCCACCTACAATTCTCTGGTTTGCTTTATCATTTTATGACCTTAGTCACAGAAGTGATAAATGTTATACCTACATACCTGTTAACAAATTTTCTCTTGCACATTCTCCATGGTATAATATCATATATAGTCTCCAACAAGCTGTGTGTTCCTTGCACATGTTATTAAACCCTGTATATCTCATATTCTTCATCTTTAAAATAAAAAGGCTAAATGCTACAGTTAAAGAATAGCAGGAATACTAGATTCCAGTGGGGAAGCTTTTGTGATCAACTTTGTATTCCTGAAAGTAGTGAGGAAGGATACTGTGGTTGAGTTTTCCCCAAATGTGGAATAAGTGCCATGTAGGACCACGTGAGTGGACACAAACAGGCCTTCTTTGGAATAATTATGTATTTTTTTAAACTTCTATTATGTCCATTGATACTGGTTTCATGTTGGTGATTCAATTAAAATTATTTAAACAATTGAGAGTTAAAAGTGAAAATATGTTAAGAAACATAGTAAATATTAATAAGTTATTTAAGAGGGTGATGGTGAACAATTTATAGATTCAATGCTCACCCCATCAAACTACCCTTAACTTTCTTCACATAATTGGAAAAAACTACTTTAAATTTCATATGGAACCAAAAAAGAGCCTGCATAGCCAAGACAATCCTAAGCAAAAAGAACAAAGCTGGAGGCATCACACTACCTGACTTCAAACTATACTACAAGTCTACAGTAACAAAAACAGCATGGTACTGGTACAAAAGCAGATATATAGACCAATTATACAGAACAGAGACCTCAGAAATAATACCACACATCTACAACCATCTGATCTTTTACAAACCTGACAAAAACAAGCAATGGGGAAAGGATTTGCTACTTAAATAAATGATGTTGGGAAAATTGGCTAGCCATATGCAGAAAGCTGAAACTGGATTCCTTCCTTATACCTTATACAAAAATTATCTCAAGATGGATTAAAGACTTAAACCATAAAAACCCTAAAAGAAAACCTAGGGAATAACATTCAGGACATAGTCAAAGACTTCATGACTAAAACAGCAAAAACAATGGTAACAAAAGCCAAAATTAACAAATGGGATCTAATTAAACTAAAGAGCTTCTGCACAGCAAAAGAAACTATCATCAGAGTAAACGGGTAACCTACACAATGGGAGAAAATTTTTGCAATCTATCAATCTGACAATGGGCTAATATTCCAAATCTACAAAGAACTTCAACAGATTTGCAAGAAAAAAACAACCCCATCAAAAAGTGGGCAAAGGATATGAACAGGCACTTCTCCAAAGAACACATTTATGCAGACAATAGACATATGAAAAAATGCTCAATCATCAGTGGTCATTAGAGAAATGCAAATCAAAACCACAGTGAGATACCATCTCATGCCAGTTAGAATGGCATTCATTAAAAACTCAGGAAACAACAGATGCTGGAGAGGATGTGGAGAAATAGGAATGCTTTTATGCTATGGGTGGGAAAGTAAATTAGTTGAATCACTGTGGAATACAGTGTGGCAATTCCTCAAGGATCTAGAAATAGAAATACAATTTGACCGGCAATCCCATAACGGGATATATACCCAAAGGATTATAAATCACTCTACTATAAAGACATATGCACATATGTTTATTGTGGCACTGTTCACAATAACAAAGACTTGGAACCAACTCAAATACCTATCAATGATAGACTGGATAAAGAAAATGTGGCACATATATACCACGGAATACTATACAGCCATAAAAAAGGGTGAGTTCATGTCCTTTGCAGGGACATAGATGAATCTGGAAACCACCATTCTCAGCAAACTGGCACAAGAACAGAAAACCAAACAGCACATGTTCTCACTCATAGGTGGGAGTTGAATAATGAAAACACATAGACACAGGGAGGGGAACATCACACACCAGGGCCTGTCGGGGTTTGGGGGCAGGGGGAGGAATAGCATTAGGAGAAATATCTAATGTAGATGACAGGTTGATGGGTGCAGCAAACTACCATGGCACATGTATACTGGCGTAACAAACCTGAACATTCTGCACATGTATCCCAGAATTTAAAGTATAATGATAATAATAATTAAAAAAAGGTGGTGAATCACCAGGTCTGGGAAACAATGCACTGGTGATTCTCAATGAAAACACTGGAACCATGTTTACTAGTTTTTTTTCCAAATGGTATTATCTTTGAAAATCTGATAAATAGAACTATCTTTTTGGAATTTGCTAACAGTACATATTTATGCAGTGTTCTTCACTGAAAGCCTGAATTCTAAGAATCTGATCCATTCGCAAAGCTGCTCTTTGCGAACTGAGGAGTTCTGACCTTCTTCAAAATCAAGGCCAAAGAATTGGTAAGACAGAGATGTGTGGGTCACGGCTGGAAGAGCAGTAAATGGACATGACCCTCTTCAGCCCAGGGAAAAGCACTGTCATTCCCACCTTCTTATACCATCACAGATTCTTGTGGGCTTGCATCTGCCTGGCACTGTGCTTGGCCCTTTGCAAGTATTATCTCATTTCCTTGTAACAATCCTATAAAGTAGATCTTTTTTTCTTTGCTTGTTATATGATTTTTTTTTTTAATTTTAAGTTCTGGGGTACATGTGCAGATTGTGCAGGATTGTTACATAAGTATAATGTGCCATGGTGGTTTGCTGCCTCCATCCCCCCATTACCTACATTAGATATTTCTCCTAATGTTATCCCTCCCCAATCTCCCCAGTGCCTGAAATCTCTGCCCTAGCCCCCGACTCCCCAACAGACCCCGGTGTGTGATGTTCCCCTCCCTGTGTCCATGTGTTTTCATCGTTCAACACCCACCTATGAATGAGAACATGCGGTGTTTGGTTTTCTGTTCTTGTGTCAGTTTGCTGAGAATGATGGTTTCCAGTTTCTTCCATGTACCTGCAAAGGATATGAACTCATCCATTTTTATGTCTGCATAGTATTCCATGGTGCATATGTGTCACATTTTCTTTATCCAGTCTATCTTTGATGGCATTTGCTTTGGTTCCAAGTCTTTTCTATTGTAAACAGTGCCGCAATGAACATACGTGTGCATATATCTTTATAACAGATTGATTTATAATCCTTTGGGTATATACACAGTAATGGGATTGCTGGGTCAAATGATATTTCTATTTCTAGATCCTTGAGGAATTGCCACACTGTCTTCCACAATGGTTGAACTAGTTTACACTCCCACCAACAGTGTAAAAGTGTTCCTATTTCTTCACATCCTCTCCAGCATCTGTTGTCTCCAGATTTTTAATGATCGCCATTCTAACGGGCGTGAGATAGTATTTTATTTCCATTTTATGTAGAACAAGATTAACTGCTGTGTCCTGGTGGCATCACTTGAAACTGGCTGAGACAGCGTTCAAACCAAGATCTTTGTAATGACAAACCAAGACCCTATTTTGGATCTTTAATAAAGAGTGATTTTGAGAGAAATCGAATTGTTTCTGATCAAGATCCAGAAGTTTTCATTATATTTGGCTGGTACTTCAAAATGTAATTGTTAGGTGCAATGTTCCATTTTAAATTAGCTGACAAAATACTGCCATGACCAAAGAAAAAAGGGGAATACTGTAAATGATCGAGAGTTTTCATCCTAACTTTCACCAAGATAAAATGATTTATTTCAAAAGATTTAGCTATTAATTAAATTATTTGATTAGAAAGCCATTTTTTTAGAATAATTTTATCTTCACCCACTAAATACAAATAAAATTCACGATGTGGGAAGTTACCTAACAAGTGTAAAGCTTTTTAAATTTTTATTTTTAAAGGTTTATATATAATATATTCATTTTCTGATCTCATTTTGTATCTAAAGATAATTTCTAACAAAATTTGAAGACAAAATATTTGTGGTCTGTGTAAATGTGTGCATGTGTGTAAATGTACACACACTGGAAGCTCTAGCATGCCAGTTTAGGCACCATGGATAATCTAATTTCCCTCAAACTAAAAGACCTACTAAGGAAAATATTAAAATGAATATACAGCCTGGATTGTGAGGTCCTGAAAATAGAATTGGGACTAATGAAGAGGAGGGCAGTCTCTTGGGATAATTTTGGTTTTGTAGTTTGTGTTGGAAAATACTTTTTTGTATCTCTTTGGCTGGTGCCACTTATGTATCTTCTGATGTAACTTCCTTGGGCTTTCTTTCAAATGTTTCAAGAAGTGGCTATTAGACAAATTGTGATCAATGATCCCTTTCTGCTTATATGGGCAGACTTATTAAAATAATTACAAGTCCTGTCTGTAGAGAGGTCTTTCATCTCAGGGGAATGTGTATTAGCACTTAGGAGAAGAACAAGTCTATATAACTAAGACCAAATGAGCAAAGAGGTATACATGATGGTGGCTTAATTTAGGGAAGTCTCCCCAACAGAAGCATCAGAAACAGGAAGGATGCCAAATAAAGCAACAGAATAGTGAGCAACACCAAAAAATGGCAAGAATAAACCAGAGGATCTCATTTCTCTAAGCCTCCTTTTACTCATCTGTAAAATGAGTACAACAGTCATTCTTTATAGAGATATGAAAGGGATTAGATTATATAAATACAATTTGATACACAAAATTCTCAGCATCGACCTGGCACATACTATGTATTCACTAAACAGATACTACTATAGAGAGGCAGCATACTGACATATAGAGTCTCAGATCAGACTGCCTGAACTATTTATCACACTCACTGTGTGACCTGGGACAAGTCAGCTAACCTCATTGTGCCTCGTCTGTAAAATGAAAGTAGTCATAAAGTTATTTTATAAGATTGTTGTAATAATTGTGTTAATACATATGAAGCCCTTAAAACAGTATCTACCATTTAAGGAGAACTCAGATTGTTAGCCATTATTCATCATTATAATTCAGAATGCTAATTAAATCTTTATATTGTTTGAATAATTAAACTACTTTCATAGTTAAAGTTTTTCAGCTCAAGCAATTAAAATTTTTAGTTATTTAAAAACCAAATAAAAATGTAGGAAAGAATTACGTAGTGTGGGTGTAGAATAATATCGTTTTTTAAAAAAATCTTGAAAGGATGTTGTAAATGTCAAAAATAAAAATCATCCAGTTTGATGTATTTTATAGTAAATCTCTAAAATGTACACATTTTGATATTAATACAAATGTTAATAGACATTACAGGGGTGTAAAGCTGATTTTTGTAACCACATAATTTATGTATTTGGCATATTTAGACAAAGTTACACTATTCATTCCAACATTCCCCCAAAACGACTCCAATTCAGAGCTTTTTATTTTCATAGCTTGTTATACACCTCCTTGAAAGCATAACTTATGTCTCAGATGACAAAAAAGTTAAGGCTGAAATATTAACTGTTCTGTTTATTCCACAGTATTGAAGAGTGAAAAAACGAAGGCCACCTGGTGAAGATTACAAATCCAGCAGTGGTTATTTTTGCCTCTCTTCAGAACTCCTCCTTCTAGCACCCCCCTGTTTGTCTCCTTGGACCTACTCATCATTCTTATTATCAACATTTTGTTCCACATTTGCAATGTTCCTGCTGTTTGTTGGAGAAGGAAGACAATGATATGACAGTGAGGCAAAAGATGTCAGTGACGGGACACATTGCTAGAGGGGCCAGGCTTCGTGATGGGCACTGCACACGCGTAAGCTGTAGTCTTCACAAAGCTCTAAAAAATGGGTATTGTTACCTTCTTTTTCAAATAAGTAAACTGAGGCTCAGAAAGTTAAAGAGCTTGCTTGTAGTCACACAGATACTGCATGTCACAATGATATTCACAAACAAGTCTGTGTGACGTTCATGTCCTTACTACACGTCCCTACCACACTGTTTCTGCTGAAACTCCCTTTGTGGAAGGGTTTGGGTCTTCTTGTTGTCAAACTAACAATAACAACAACAACAACAACAAACAGAACTCAGCAAAGAAAAAAAAACAAACTAATGAAGGAAATACAGCAAAAGTTGATTCCTGGGCTCTTTGGTTTGTAGAACAATGAACACATTGTCTTTATTCCTTTTCCCCCAATTTTTTAAAGGGAGCATTCATTCAGTTTTTTAAAGTGAGCATTAATAATGTGAACAACACAAGTCTAGGATAATGAAACAAGTATTTTTTTAAAAAACTTTTTTTTTGGCTGGGCACTGTGGCTCATGCCTGTAATCCCAGCACTTTGGGAGGCCAACGCAGGTGGATCACCAGATCAAGAGTTCAAGACCAGCTTGGTCAACATGGTGAAACCTCATCTCTACTAAAGATACAAAAAAATTAGCTGGCCATGGCAGTGCGTGCCTGTAAGCCCAGCTACTTGGGAGGCTGAGGCAAGAGAATTGCCTGAACCTGGGAGGTGGAGGTTGCGGTGAGCCGAGATTGTGCCATTGCACTCCAGCCTGGGCTGCAGAGAGACACTCCATCTCAAACAACAGCCACCACCACCAACAACAACTTTTTTTTTTTTTTTTTTTTAGGAAAAGGTGTTTTCTAATAAGGGCTTAAGTTAGTATTCTTCCCACTTGTGTTAGTGTTTATATGGTGAACACAAAGATTTTAAAAGGAAAGAAACAACAACAATGAAAAATCAGTCAAACAAATAACAGTAGTAACAAAAAACTTCAAGACCTGGAGAAATGCATCATTTAGTAGGAAATGGGAATAGCAAATCATATTTGTCATTTTGAATTAGGAACAGGCTTCACATTTCTCACGCCATTCAGCTAAATGTCTAGATTTGCTGTGATCTGAATCAGAATTGAGATTCAAACATGTCTTTTCCAAGTTTTTAATCTCTTTAATGCCTGGATTCCAAACCTTGCCTCATTGAGTAAGTCACTTACTCAGTAACAGCTCCACCAAACACCCAGAGGCTTGAACCCCCTTATTTCCTCACTGTCTCAATCTTTCTCCCTCACTCCCTCTCTTCTCTTCTTTCTACCTACGCTTAACCAAGGACCCTGTTCAAATGGACAGGATGGTCTGTGTGCACCAGTGAATCAGCACAGGGTAACTGGGACACACCAGACATTCTTCCTCACTCCCTACCTCAGCCATTTCTCAGTAAGTTTTCTTCCAGCCACACCATTGTGCTTCCCTGTAATCTGAATGTCTGCCTGAACCCTTAGGATGATTTTATTTTATTTGTTAATTTATTTTTTGAGACAGAGTCTCGCTCTGTTGCTCAGGTCAGAGTGCAATGGTGCAATCTTGGCTCACTGCAACCTCTGCCTCCTGGGTTCAAGCAATTCTCCTGCCTCAGCCTCCCATGTAGCTGGGATTACAGGTATATGCCACCACGCCTGGCTAATTTTTGTAGTTTTAGTAGAGACGGGGTGGGTTTCACCATGTTGGCCAGGCTGATCTCGTTCTCCTGACCTAAGATGATCCGCCTACCTTGGCCTCCCAAATTGTTGGGATTATAGGCGTAAGCCACCATGCCCGGCCCTTACGATGTTTTTAGACAGGTGGATTTCAGCACAATGTTGCTTAAGAGATTACCGGCTAGTTTTGAGTTTTGTGGAAGGTGAGTTGAGTTTTCAGGAAGAAAGGAAAAATCTTTCTATTTTAATCAGCTTGGTTCCTTAAATAAAAAATATTTCATAGTTAAGTTTAACCTGGTAGAACCCAGGTATGGGAGTGTTTCATAATGTGATGAAAGGTAAGAGAAATACTGTCAATTTAATTACACATTATTCATAGATACTAATATCAGATAATGAGACACTCTTTTCCGTTTAAATGTGGGGAAATAAATTAATTTTAAATCAAATCTAAAATTATACCTCATGCTATATTTTTATTTTACTTCAGTGATGCCATTACCTTTCCTCCCAAAAGCAATGTGTTTTCGAGCCACAATGCTGTAATTAGTTTTAACTCCATGTCCTTCATTTAGAAGCACAATGATCCCCAATCAGCTCCTTTGTACTGACATATTGCTATAAATATAGTCATAAAATGTTCAAGAGCAGCATATGGGTGAAGGGCTTTGTTCTATTTTGGCTGAAGGAAAAGTATAAGTAATCTTGCTCAGAGTCTAAAGCAAAAAGGGACAGAAAAGAGATCAAACTTACAACTTGAAGCTTGTTGAGAAACTGCTAAAAGTTACCCAAAGTGCAGGACATCATCATATACAGGTATGAATGATGCTGAGTCTTGGAGGGACCTCTGTGCCCTCTCCACTTTACTCTCCACCTCATCTCCCTGCCATTATCCTTTATTCTCACACATGGGCAGATGCATATTACAAGTTGACACATACCAAAAGCAGTGGGTAGAAACGTGAATTTAACATTATGTAACTCTTCCTTTAAGTTCCTGTAACTTCATTCTGTAATTTTCATGTCCTTATTTAAACATTCCTTATCATACCATGAAAGCAGTTGATTAAATCCTTTCAGGTTTAATTATTCAGCATTCAAAATTAACTTGTAGGCCCGGCACAGTGGCTCAGGCCTGTAATCCCAGCACTTTGGGAGGCCGAAGCAGGCCGATCACTTGAGGTCGGGAGTTCGAGACCAGCCTGGCTAGCATGGCGCAACCCTGTCTCTATTAAAAAGTCAAACAATTAGCTAAGCTTGGTGGTGCACACCTGTCGTTCCAGCTGCTTGGGAGGTTGAGGCAGGAGAATTGCTTGAACCTGGGAGGTGGAGGTTGTGAGTGAGCTGAGATGCCACGACTGTACTGCACTTGGCCTGGGTGACAGAGAAAGACTCCATCTCAAAAAAAGAAAAATTAACTAGTAAAATGACCACATTCTACTTTTAAAAGCTGAAAATCACTAAGAAAATTTGTGTACATCCTATTTACCAAAAGAATTTTAAAATAAATGTGTAGTCATTAAAATATAAAATATACCTAAATGTAAATATATTTAAATATAAACTTTATTTTTTACATTTTAAATAGAAACTTTTATTTATATTCAACATATGTATTTTATATAAACATAGAGAAGTTATATTTAAATCCAAAACCTTAATTTTTGTGTTTGTACAATGCAAATTATCATACTTGTTTTACTATCTGCAATGAGGGTTTGTGATGGTTAATACTGAGTAACTTGATCGGATTGAATGATGCAAAGTATTGATCCTGGGTGTGTCTGTGAGGATGTTGCCAAAGGAGATTAACATTTGAGTCACTGGGCTGGGAAGGCAGACTCACTCTTAATCTGGGTGGGCACAATCTAATCAGCTGCCAGCGAATATAAAGCAGGCAGAAAAACATGAAAAGACTAGACCTAGCCTCCCAGCCTACATTTTTTCTCCTAAGTTGGATGCTTCCTGCCCTCGAATATCATACTCCAAGTTCTTCAGTTTTGGGATTCAGACTGGCTCTCCTTGCTACTCAGCTTGTAGATGGCCTATTGTGGAAACCTGTGATTGTGTGATTAATACTCAATACTATACATATGTATAGTATTGAGTTTATGTATAGTATTGAGTTTAATTAAGTATTAATCCTATTAGTATATATTGTATATACATCCTATTAGTTCTGTCCCTCTAAGGAGTCCTGACTAATACATATTTTCCTACCAGGAGTGGAGTCCAGAAGAGGAGAAGCTTCTGCAAGAGGTCCAGGCTACTGCCCCTTTCTAGGACATCCCTGTAGGATGGCAGTGAAGGGAAATCTTCCCAGTGGGCAAAACTTTGAGCAGTGCATCTGGTTGTGCACTTTGCATGGAAGGAGAAATGGCCAGATGTGCAATTATATACTGATTCATGGGATGCAGAAATGGTTTGGCTGGATGGTCAGGGACTTCGAAGAAGCAGATTGGAAAATTGGTGACAAGGAAATTTGGGGAAGAGATATGTGAATGGACCTCTCTAGTCAAAAACTGTGAAGATCATTGTATCCCATGTGAGAGCTCACCAGCGGGTGACCTCAGCAAAGGAGGATTTTAATAAGTGTATAGGATGACCTGTTCTGTTGATACCATTCAGCCTCTTTTTCCAGCCACCCCTGTCGTGCCCAACGGGCCCATGAACAAAGTGGCCATGGTGGCAGGGATGGAGGTTACACATGGACTTAGCAACATGGACTTCCACTCACAAAGGCTGACCTGGCTACAGCCACTGCTGAGTGCCCAGTTTGCCAGCAGCAGAGACCAACACTGAGCCCTTGATATGTCACCATTCCTCAGGGTGATCAGCCAGCCACCTGGTGGCAGGTTGATTATATTCAACCTCTCCCATCATGGAAAGGGCAGAGGTTTGACCCCACTGGAATAGATACTTACTCCACATATGGGTTTGCCTATCCTTCACACAGTGCTTCTGCCTAGATTACCATCCATGGATGCATCATGGAATTATCCACCATCATGGAATTCCATACAGCATTGCCTCTGACCAAGACACTCACTTTATGGCTAAAGAAGTGCAGCAGTGGGGTCATACTCATGGAATTAGCTGGCCTTACCATGTTCCCCATCATCCTGAAGGAGGTGGATTGATCGAAGGGTGGAACGGTCTTTGGTAGTCACAACACCAACTAGGTGACAGTACTTTGCAGGGATGGGGAAACGTTTTCCAGAAGGTCGTGCAAACTTTGAATCAGCATCCAATATATGGTACTGTTTCTCCCATAGCCAGGATTCACGGGTCCAGGAATCACAGGGTGGAAGTGGAATTGGCACCACTGACCATCACCCCTAACGATCCACTAATAAAAATTTTGCTTCCTGTTTTCATGACATCATGTTCTGCTGGCCTAGAGGTCTTAGTTCCAAGAAAGGAACATGGCCACCAGGAGACACAATGATCCCATTAAACTGGAAGTTAAGATTGCCACTTGGACACTTTGGACTCCTCCTACCTTTAAGTCTAATGGCTAAGAAGAAAGTTACAGTGTTGGCTGGATGATTGACCTGGACTATCAAGATGAAATCAGTCTACTACTCCACTACAGAGGTCAGGAAGAGTATGAATGGAATACAGGAGATCCATTAGTGTGTCTCTTAGCATTACCATGCCCTGTGATGAAGGTCAATGAGAAACTACAACAGTCCAATTCAGGCAGGAGTACAAATGGCCCAGACCCTTCAGGAATGAAGGTGTGGGTCACTCAACCAGGAAAAAAAGAACACACACAACCCGTTGAGGTGGTTGCTGAAGGCAAAGGCAATACAGAATGGGTAGTAGAAGAAGGTAGTCATCAATACTGTCTATAACCACATGACCAGTTGCAGAAATAAGGACTAATTGTCATGTATTTCCTCCTCCTTTTGTTAAAAACATATTTGTGCATGTATACAATTGTACTAAGAAAATATCTTCATTGTATTTCCTTTCTCCTCTATAATGTGACATAAGATTTATTGGCTTCATGTCAGCATTAATGTATGGTTAACTTTATGTAATAGCATTTGGGTTGGGGATTGGTGTGTTTTGGTTGTACAAAGGATAGGTATTTTATGATAGGTGTAATTATGACCTTATTATTCTTTATTTGAAGATCATGTATGATCTTAGGAGATATGTATGGGTTCAAGTTGACAAGGGGGTGGACTGTGAAGGTTAATACTGAGTGTCAACTTGATTGAAGGATGCAAAGTATTGATCCTGGGTGTGTCAGTGAGGGTTTTGAACATTTGAGTCAGTGGGCTGGGGGTGGCAGACCCACCCTTAATCTGGGTGGGCATGATCTCATCAGCTGCCAGTGATTAGCAGGCAGAAAAACATGGAAAAAACCTAGATTGGCCTAGCCTCCCAGCCTACATCTTTCTCCCGTGCTTGATGCTTCCTGCCCTCAAACATCAGACTCCAAGTTTTTCAGTCTGGCGACTCTGACTGGCTCTCCTTACTCCTGAACTTGCAGATGGCCAATTGTGGGACCTTGTGATCATGTGAGTTAATACTTACTGAGCCCCCCTTTATATATTATACATCTATTACTCCTGCCCCCAGAGAACCTTGACTAACACATGTGTTACATGAAATAACCCATCTGGACACATCCAGGGCATTTATTTCTTGGCACATTTTATTCAATAAGTATTATCAGAGTAGTCACCTATTGTTGCACATGCTGAAATGAGTTGCAGCCATAGAAATATATAAAAACAGAAGGGTATCATTAAAAAAAAAAAGAGCCAGCATAATGCTTATTTTCTTGCCAAGGAGCCTAGTAGTTAACATAATAGTTTCCTTTCAAAGCATCTTCTTTTTCCATATAGAGAATCTGAGTCTTCAAGACAATCAAACTGGTTTTTCTTAAATGGATTCAGTTTGCAGCAGACCCCCAGTGAAAACCATCTATCTATCTCCAGTGGGCCAAGATTAATCAGTTCTACTCTGGCTTCATCTCGCCTGGGTTTCATCTGCTGGTAAAATGATAATACAGCAATGAGGAAGACTGTGTGCCATGAAGAAAAAAAAGAGTTTGAAATCTTAGTGATCTACTCATTTCCCCTGCACCTGGGCAGGGTTAATCTCCAAAAGAAAGAGGGGCGGAATGATCTATAAGCTCTTGAATGAGCAGGGAGACTAACAGCTGTTGACAACAAATTGATTTCAGTGGCTGAGTTCCGCAGCGGCTGGCAGTGAGGCTGGAGTGGCCGCGGGCTGATGTGCCTACCCACCAGGGTGGTTAACATCATTAAGACAATTCTAGAGCGCATAACTGGAGAAGTAGAGAGAGGAGATCGCTGCAGAGACAGGAAGGCAGAGAGGTAGAATCCTGATCAACAGGGCACTCCAAGTGCCTTAAACAGAGAAGGAACAAACAGCACAGTAAATTGCAAAACACTGCTTGCTACCCTGTCTTCCTTACAGCCTCGTTGCCAGACGAAAAAACTATTTAGTCTTTTCAGGTCCCATTGTGCAGCTTTCTTTCCAGTACACTGAGTTCTCTTTGGAACTTGCCGTATCTCCCTACGGCTTATGCAGATGCTTTATGAGATGAACCCCATGTGGTTTCCACTTCCATTCTCTGTGTGCAGGAACACACAAGAAGCCTCCACATCTTTCAGATACCTTTTATGGGAGCAAGGTTGCCTCATGCCAAAACACAGGACCAGAAAAGCAGGATGAGACAAAAGCGCAGGAAACTGCTGTCTACAAGAGCCAAATATTTAGATCCTAGAAAAAGGTTGCCAAAGGCTTCATTTCCTGCATATATGTGCCAGATGTACACGTCTAAGGGTCAAATTTCCGATATGGTTTTAATCCAGTTCTTAAGAGTGCGTGGTTTACATATTTGAAATTGCCTGTGTATATAAAAGAAGGACCTGATTCATGGTGTAGAGATGCTTTTATCAATGAATTTTAGAAGTGGCTATCTCTGTATTTACTTGACTAGTGGTATTTGTCTGGCATTGTTTGAAAATGCAGATGTAAAAACTTCTTTCAAACAGAAGTAACTCCTCTAAGGGTTAAAGGAAGAAAAGGCCTCCTGCAATTCCTCTGTCACCTTCTCTAGGATCTAAAGTACAGACAGTCTTCAATTTAGGATGGCTCCACTTGACTTTTTTAATTTTATGATTGGTTTATCAGGATGTAACCCCGTCACAAGTCAAGGAGCATCTGTACAGTAAATTGTCAGAAATTTGCCACCACTATTTAGAATGATGAATGAGTGGCACAAAAATAATATTATCCAACTGCCCTCTATTTATTAAAGGCAAATTTATAGAATATTATAATTTCCCAAAACATATGTAAGACTCATTACTATCTTTTTCACCTTTTAGGAAGGCTTCATAATCAAAATCAAAATGTTTACTCATACTGTAGAAGTGAGCCCTTTGCGATTTTTTTTCCTTAATCACTTCTCAAAAAGAAACAAGAGTAAGAAAGTCCTATGCTCGCCATTTTCTACAACATAAATGATGACCCCCTGCTCACCATTTATTTCCTAAAACACTGCTTAAGTTGTGTAGATCTAGAGGTAAGAGAATAAAATGGCAGGAGAGATTTCTGCGCTTCATGCCAAAAATGTGCATTTGACATTAATATGGTCTTCATCCTCCATGATTCTTACACATGTTTTGATGTTGAAAGAAGAGCCTCTATAACATTCTAGGTACATTTAATTGGCATAATCTTATTAGCAGACAGAACTCGCTCAGGGAGATTACTTGGCCAAGCTCTCAGGACACATAGGTGTTGAAAACAAGGATTTAAACCCAAGCAAGTATGTTTGATTCCAAAGTCAAATATCATACTATTACCATATTGACTTTTGCATTCACAGGTCAACCTTTGTCCATCATATTACAATTAGGTAGTTGACATTTCCACTTCAGGCCCAAATTAGATTTGACAAATTGACTCAGTCCAGTCAGGTTTGTTTTCTGACACTGGTAGCAAAAACATTTTGGCCTCTGTAACACAGAACCTGTAGATTAATGTCCCAGTTATTGTTTCATCATCATCTATTGTCAATCTGCAAAGTTTATGAATATACATGTAGAAACCACGACGCAAAGTACTCGCATTTGTTCAGACACTAAGTTAAGGAAGATTTTCATATCCTGGGACTTGTTAAGCATGTGATCAGCTTTCTTTAGACACAATGACGCTAACTATCTGAAATACTCTTGTTGCAGATTTGAGAAAGTGTGAGCTACATCACGTTCCCTTACAGGGCCATTCCTAATGGTACCAATCATCTTGGCTGCAGCAGCACTATGCGCTAATGTTTTTTAGAGAATAGTAAACTATTTCTAGAACACTGAAATTCAACAAAATGTTAAGTATCTGGGCAAAACACATTCATAGCTTTAAAAAGGGAGCAGTGTTAACAGGGGATAAGAAACCAAATGGCTTTGTTACTACCTAATAACGTTAATTTAAAATGATGGATTACTTTCAAAATACTTAAACTAAAAGAGATTTATTTTTCCTTTTATAATTGTTATATGGCAATTTCTGAGATGAAAGAATATAGATTACAGAAAAGAAGGGATAGAAAAAAATCAGTGGTTTGTATAGAGCAACACATCATCCCATACTTCTACTTCTTTCCTGTATCTTTGCCAAGTATTCTATTTAAAGTTCTCTGTGGGGAGCTCTGTATTGGGAAAGAGTTTGACAGCAGTTAAACAAAAGGATTTATTTAAAAAGGAGACCTGGGTTCAATTCACATCTTGGCTCTATTACTTACTTAAATGGATTATTGGGCAAGTTATTGAGTCTCTTTGAGTCTCATCCTTAAATGAGGAGAATAATTTATTTCATATGGATGCTGTAGAGGAATAAATTAAGTGTCAAACAGTACCTTGCACAGAGCAAATAATAAATGCCCTATACTTGGACATTTTTGGACATTTTTGACACCCCTTAGGAGATATCTTAATTCCCTAGAAAAGTACATTTTAGATTTCTTCAAAGTCTCCAATGCAGCTTTAGATCTGAAATTTTTAAGTATTTCAAAATAAGAGCATTAACATGCCATATGTAGTTTGAATGCTATATTTCTCTTTGCCAAGTATTTAACTTTGCAACTCATCTGATGGTTTAATTACAAAGCTGGGACCTGACATCCATCACTCTGAATAGAGGAAGTCTGTCAAGAAGAAACTAGAAGTGGCTTCTTTCTTCATGAGTTATCAACCAGGAAGTCTAATTTAAATCTGGAAAGATGTGTCCAATGCTGAGTTTTGGTTCCAAGATCTCTTGGTTTACAAGAGTTTTATGTATTCTTTCAGTGTTCTAAGATGTGCTATTCCATGACAAAACAGTTATTTGCTTTGTGTGTAGTAGCAGATTTGCCTTTAATCACTTAGAAAAATCCACTATATAGTAATCTGGCTAACCTTGTGAGACATGAGGCCATCAACGATAAGAGCCCCCTTTTAAAAGCCTCTTCTTGGGGGTAAGCCACACATTCCTAAAATAAAGTTGTCCATGCAATTGGCCATCAGTGAAGCAATATTCTGAGTCATCTCCCAAAAGAGTATTTCTTACCACAAATAAGGTATTTACTTTAGTTTTTCTTCCAATAGTAAAAAATCACCTACACTGTCTAGGCCAGAGTTTCCAGCCACTGAAACACTGCGCATAGGTTACAGGTGCTCAGATACTGAATTGACAGCCCTTAACACCACCAGGAGAGGCCTGGTATACAGCGTCATCTCTGATCACTAATACAATCAATATATAAAATATTTTCTGCATGAGTCTTGACATGAAAAACTTTAAGAAACACTCTGGGTCCTAGCCGATTCTTCCTTAGGTAGCTGAAGGAAGTCCAGTATCCTAAGTGGTGTCTGACTATGCAACATAAAAGTGTGGTGCTTCTATGGCAGAGGGTAAATGCAATGACCCTTTTTCATGTCTCCCACAGACGTGGGGAATTGAATGTATGACCTTTATATAATTTGTGTCTTAATTTTGCATCATGTAGTTGGGATTTTTATCATGGAGAAAATGGATTTTGCCTCCCTTCCAATATCAAGAAGGTGGTTGGCTGATTAATAATTTGAGGCTTATAATTAAGGCATGAAGATAAGGAACACAGGGATCCCTGTACACACTCATTTAACAAGGACTTGTTTTCTTTCAAATACCAGGAATGATAAATATTAAGCATAAATGCTAAAGCATATATCAATACTAGTATATCTGTATTGTTTTATAATTTCTAATATTTCTATAGTTTTCATAGTTTACAAAAAGAGTGGACCTCTTAAAATTACAAGTACAAAACAAAAAAGGCATGGTGGAATCAGTGTGGTCTATTGGATAAATAGGCAGCATTTTTTGCAGTAGGAAACACTGCATAAAGCTCATTTTTGTCACATTAAAATTAAGTAGGTATGTAGAAATACTATTACCCTAAACTGAAAAACAGCCAGTGACTCAGGAAGGAGAAAAATTTATCACCATATAGAAAGAAAACCTAGAGTTCCTATTTTTATGTTTTAAGCATCACAGATAGACACTTCCGGGTTCCTTTTATAAACTCTTAATTATGGGGAGGGAAGGAGATATTTGACAAAAGAGGATGTGGGACTGATTCAGAGGGGTTCATTATGCTTTTCAGGATGCCTTCTTTAAATGAAGGATAAGGTGAAAAGTAACTCATCAAAAAGAACTGTAAAAAAAAAAAAACTTTAAAAAGAAGTTTCAAAATGCTTAACAACGTTTCCCTGCTTAGAGAACTTTTCAGGGAAGAGAGAAAAAGGCAGCAGTGGTGCCAGAGGGGTGGTGAAATGCAGAGGATTACAAAGGAGCCAGCGAATGTGGAAAAGGAAGTAAACATAACAAAAACAGACACCTAGGAAATTACAAGGATTCATGCAGTGATTTATCCCACTTCCTGGTCTGCAAGCACTTCGTAACCAAGTAAGCCTCAATGTTTCTGTTTCCAAATGGCGATCACCAGCCACGTGTGTCTATTCAGCACCTGATACGTGGTTATTGAGAGTCCATGTGTGCTCTAAGTGTAAAATATAGACAGATTTTTAAAACCTAGCTTAAAACAAATGTAAAATAACTCACCAATAATTTTTGGAATAATATTTTGGATATACTGAGTCAAAATATACTGTTAAAATTAATATCGCCAGATTTGTTTTAGCCTTTAAAAATTTTTATAGTGTAGGTACTAGAAAATTTAAAATTACATACATAGCTTATGTTATACTGGTATTTGACAGCATTCTTTTAGAGTTTTTAAAAGTTATTCAAACCTGTTTACTCACAAATATTTTTACAGTTGAGAAGAACTGTAGGTAGCAGTCCGTCCCAAATGGAGCAAACTTCTCATTGGCCCGTTGACCATCTTAGTTTTTTTAACTGACTCTTACATTTGAACTATAATGAAATTTATTCCCATTCCCATCATTACACACCTGTGGAAAGCCATTCAAAGAAAAGGGTTGCTGCTAGTTCACCAGTTCTCCTAATATATGCCATTAAAAAGACAGGAAAGGCAAAACTGGGCTAGGAAAATGTGAACTCAGAAAAACTAAGAAGAACCAAACAAAGGAAGAACACTTGCACTGAGAGATTCAATTTAAACAGAAACACTCACTTTCACCTTGCACTCTGCTTTTTATTTTTCACTACTGTTAACGATTTGTTCACTGAATCATTTGAGTCCTCACAGAAGGCTCGAAAAAATTTTATGCTTCAGTTTCTTTCTACATCTGGATGTTTGAATCAGAGGAACTCTAAAATCTCCCAGAGTTTGAACTTGCATTGCTTTCCTGTTTTAGGGTCTCTGAACTATTACCCCAGCAGAAGACTTCATCTCTCCATTACCTGCGTGGCTGGCTCCTTCTTGCCATTTAGGTCTCAACGTAAAAGTTATTTCCTTAGAGAGCACTCCCCTGAACACTATTTCTGGTCCTCCCGTCCGTTTCCATCACAATACTCTATTTTACTTTCCCCATTGTTCTTGTATCAAGCTGATTTTTTCCCTGTTTACATTCTTGTTTACTTATTTATCTATTCATTTATCCTACAAAAATGCAATCTTTTTATAAGAGAAAAGACCTTGCCTGTCTTAACCATTGCTCTTTCTATCCCATCCAGAAGAGTGTCTGGAATATAGTAGGTACTCAAAAAATTTTTATTAGGGAAATGAGTAAATGAATCAGACCTGGTTCTTAGATATAAACAACCAAGAATGACTTTGGCTAATTTAACAGAAACTGAAGGTACTGCCTAACACAATTGCCAATGAAGCCTGGAGAGTCAGATTTGAAACATGGGGAGAATGAAAGCAAGTCATGCAGCCGGAACTCTTACAGCCAAAATTATGCTGTGGACTCTGCCCAGTAAGGAGACCTCTGCCCCTGACACCCACATTCCATGCTCTAGCTCTCCGCCATGGGCCGACACCAGTGGATTCAGACATTGGTTGCCCCTGAAGTTACCATTTCCACTGCTGTGCTTAGAAACTGGATACTGCTGTCACTTGAACCATCATCAAAAAAAATTCTGCATTGACCCTACTTCTCTGTGTCACAAACTCCATTTTGAAAATTCAGAGTGTGTGCCTCAGACTGTTCAAACCTAGGTCACAGGGCTCATGCCTACCTACTAGGAAAAGCAATGATGAGAATCTGGCTTTGATTTTGATTTTTCTTCTATATAAGGAAAGGGGCTCTGCCTCTCATTAATATTTATAAGGCACCATCTTCACCAAGCATAGGCAGGGTTTAGATACTGGGAAGATTCCCCAAATGACAAATATTCTCTTAATCTTCCATGTGCTTGTGGATGCATCTATTTCTTTTTCTTTGTTTAGATATATTCTCTACTGTTGTATGTCACATTGTTAGGTTTCTTAGACTGCAGTGAATTTCCAAATGACAGAGAGCATGCTGTATTCACGAGTTTTCCAGAGAAACAGAACCAATAAGATTTTTCAATTCCTCTGGGAACACTGATGAACACAGCATGCTATATATCGTATGAAAATTCATAAGCCATTTCCTTATAATAACAAATCTCTTTATATATCTGTAACATATATAATTATCCTATATATAATATTAGTATATATTAACACAGCTTATAAAATATCTTTATACATCTTATTTATATACACATATGTATACATATATTTTATTTATACATACATAAACATTTATTCAAATATAAATATGTATACATATACATATATCTTATTTATATACAGATAAATAAGATGTATATAAAGAGACTTGTTATCAAAAGTTGGCTCAAGCAATTATGCTAGGAAGTCCAAAGAATAGCAGTAGGCAGGCTGGAGGCCCAGGACTGCTGATGGTATAGTTGCAGTCTGAATCCAAGGGCTGAGAACCAGAGGAACTGAAGATCTAAGTTCTAGTCTGAAATGTGAAAGGCTCCACAAACAAGAAGAGCTGTTGTTTCAGTTCTAGTCTGAAAACAGCCAAAGATGCCTCAGCTCCAGGTTGTCAGGAATGAGGAAATCTCTCTTACTGGCTGAAGGCCAGCCTTTTGTTTTACACAGGCCTTCAACTAATTAGATGAGGGCCACACTAGTGAGTAAAGCTGTCTGCTGTACTTAATCTACAGATTCAAATGTTAATCTTAGCTAGAAACACCTTCGTGGATACCCAGAATAATATTTAGCTAACTATCTGGGCACAGACTTTGGCCTAGTCAAGTTGACACATAAAATTAACCATCATGCATGCCCTTCTGGGGACAATCAACAATCCAGTGAGCTCTTGAAGCCTGAAGCTTTGCCATGGTCACTATTTAGCCCACTGTTTCACCAGAAACCTGTTATTTTGCTCTTAGTTCCTTAAGGCAGGGGTCCTCAAACCCTGGGCTGTGGACCCATAACAGTCCACGACCTGTTAGGAGCCAGGCCCCACAGCAGGCGGTGAGCAGCAAACGAGTGAGTATTACCGCCTGAGCTCCTCCTGTCAGATCAGCAGAAGCATTAGATTCTCATAGGAGTGCAAATCCTACTGCGAACTATGCATGTGAGGTAATCTACGTTGCATACCACTTTTGAGAATCTAACGGATGCCTGATGATCAGAGATGACACAGTTTCATCCTGAAAACATGCTCCCACCCAACCCTGTCCCATGGAAAAACTGTCTTCCATGAAAGGAGTCCCTGGTTCCAAAAAGGTTGGGGACTGTTGCCTTAAGGGGGTTATTCTTCCCTTTGTGATCCTGGGGTGGATATTTTACCTTGAAGATCCACAAAATGAATCAGAGGTATAGGAAGTTCAGGAATGGGAGAGGGGTGGAGGATAAGCCCTGAAGAGCTGTAATAATCACATATTCAAAGGCTATCATTTAGGTTAATATATCAACTACTGCCAATAGAAGGCACAGAAGCCACATGCTCACTTGCAAATTGAAATGTGAGGTGAGGCTAAGTAAGTGACACATTCTGCCTTCCAGGAGGAAAAGGACATCTGATTCATAGCAAGCCCTGCCAAGGTACAGCTGGTTGAGCCAAATGGCTCCCTGCCATTTAACCCTGGAAAACAAGGAAAGGCAGTGGCAGGTTATGTAAAGGGACAAAAGGTTTATTATAAAAAGGAGCTTGATAACTGCTGTGATTTTAATTATATTTCCACTGCCAGAATCCCATCAATATTTAAAAGCAGCAAAGAAAACAATTTCCTGAGATGTTCCTTGTTTTTAGGATGGTCAAAATTTGCCCTCAGAAAATCGTCAAAGGAAGTTAGGAAAAACCTTGAGTGTAAAAGAAATGAACATAAACAGAAAAGCAAGTGCACCCTCTAAACCACAGCAAGTTAAAGGCCAACTCAAGGATCTTTAGGCAAGAGGTTTTCTTGTTTAATAAAGTGCCCTCAAGTCGCAGCAGCCAAGGTTTAATGTTCCTGTAAAATGTTAAAAATTCCACGTGTTCATGTATATCAGTCATAGGCTATTAAAGGAAAAACCACAATCATTGACATTTAAAAAGGGTGCTTAGAAGGCATTTGTAACTACATAGAAGGTTGAACATGATGGCCCCAAAGGTCTCGTCTACATCTATGATTTGAGTTTTATAGTTCTGAAGCTCTAAGTTTTTTTTTTTAAAAAATCTAAACACCAGAGCCCAGACTACAATGTAGGAAGTGAGGCACTCACTGAGAGCACACAATTTTAGAAGGCAGCAAAAAAAACTCAGTAATCAAGATACATCATATTTAAATATTTTTAAAAAATCAAAACAGCAACTGACTCATGGGCTGGCTGCCTGCTTTTGTTAACAAAAAGTTCTATTGAAACCAGGTGAATGAGCGTTGGATCCTTCCTGTAATTAAAATATTGGTATTTTCTTTTCATGGACTTATTTTGTAGTGATTTTTAAAATATTGCATTAAAACATTATTTATCTTGAATATTGAGTCTTTGGCAGCCCCTTAAATTTTCCACCCAAGGTGTTTCACTCAGTTTACCCTGGAACCCTCCCTATTACATATGCTCTTGACTCAAACTACTTCTAATGGTTCAAAATGCTACTATTAGCCACACTTGTAAAAATATTATAATTTGCAAAAAGAATTATACAGATTATTTCATTCTGACAACATCTCCATGTAAATGTTACCTTCCTGTCTTTCAGCTGAGCATCCTGGAGCTCCTTGGTGAAGGTAACTCAGCAAAGCCAGACTATGGTCATGCCTGGATTCAACTCTCTGTGGTTAGACTCAGTGGTCCACACCGCTAACCACCACTGAAAGATCTAACGAATTTCTTCTAAGGAACACTGCTTTTCATTGTTCATGGCATCATGAATACTCTTGAGGGAACGTCTTTCTTTTTAGTTTTACTTATGTGCGTACTAAATTAATAGAAATGATCAAACACAACTTGTATCCCTTTCTCTGTTTTTTCTTTTTTCTTTTTTTTTTCAGAGACAGGTTCTCACTGTGGTCCAAGCTGGAAAGTAGTAGTGCAATCACTGTAACCTCAAACACCTGGGCTCAAGTAATCCTCCCACCTCAGCCATCTAAGTTTACAACTACAGGCACATGTCACCACACCCAGTTAATTACACTTTTTTTTTTTTGGTAGAGATAGGGTCTCACTGTGAAACCCAGGCTGGTCTTGAACTCCCGGCCTCAAGTGATCCATCCACTTCAGCCTTCCAAAGTGCTGGGATTACAGGCATTAGCCATTGCACCTAGGCCCTTCCTTGAAGAATCAAACACTGATAAATATTATCAAATACCTTTACTTGTACAGTGTAGATTAAAGTGTTTATGTACATAATATAATCTAGCATTTTGTGCTATTACAATTAAAATTCTTTAACGTATAATTTCATATGACCTGGTTGCCTGGAATTATTGTTCTTTGAGCAATGCAGAGTAAATTGGTAGAATAGAGAGGAAATCTTTCTGGGGCAGAAATGTTTCTCCCCTACTCTTGCCTCCCTACTGATAGGGTCACCTAGCTTTAGTTTCAACATGACATTGTCAATCAGTCACAGCATTACTTAGCAGGATATGGTCAATACCTTCACTCATATCTCACAACCCTTCTCTCTAATATGCCAGAATATAGTACCACTGCTGGAGTTATGCCCCAGAGGTCTTTTCCAATGTCAAAAAATTACTCCTACTCAGCCATTCAGTTTTCCCACTTCTTCTGCTTATCTGATCAATTTTATTGGATGTTAATTATATCTCAGTTACAGTTTCTCAGTTACTCTCCTCCTGCCCATAACTCCTTTAAAGCAAAATGGGCTAATTCAGAGTTCCTACTGAAGAGATAGGTCTCTTTGGATGAGGAATCCTAGCCCTGGCTATACCTCTGGGTTTGCTTCTCTGAACCAGGGTAGGCATAAGAACTAAGGACAAGCAACGTAGGTTAAGCAGTGATCTATAAGTAGTGTGGCTCAGATTAATAAAAGAACAATTCGATTTTCCCTCCTTCAGAAACCTGATGTAAGAAATAACCTAGACAATGAGGTGCTGCATATTGAGAAATAAGTGTAACAGGTTACTATGTGAAGAGAGGTGGTGGCAGCCTTAAAGTGCCACATGCAAGGAAGTTTATGCAGAGACTTGCAAAGAGCGGGAGAGATGTTTTAGTGAGAAGCCATGTAGCCTGTGAGAAACCCAAAAGAGGATTTAGTTTCTGGACTCCCCTTTGCTCTTGACTGCATTCAAATCCCTATATGGAATAGTTACTCATCAGAATTTGGGGCATTATAAAGCAAGTTTCCCAAATGTGTCATACTAATATTGACAAGCTAAAATTATAAAAGTGAGGATGAATTTCAAAAGGAAGGAACAACTTTTAAAGAGAAGAAAATATTTAAGAACCCATGGGTGTGTGTGTGTGTGTGTGTGTGTGTGTGTGTGTGTGTGTGTAGTGTGTGGAAAATCACAGTTGGAAGAGTCGCTTGAATAATGGTTAAGAGAGGGGTCCTGGAACGAGATCTTCTGGGTTTGAGGCCTTAATCGCTACCCCAGCTATTTTGCTTGGGCAATTGGCTCAATGTCTCTATGCCTCCATTTCTTCACCTACCTCACACAGTATTGTGAGGATCAAGTTAACTGATCCAAGTAAAGGATGAGAAATAAATCCTTATTGAACATTTGCAATGTGTATAAAGTGCTAGAGACTCTTTGGCTAAGGTGGAGTGAGATTCAGCATTTCCCTATCTACTTTGTGGGCTTAAAACAGCTGCACATTCTTTATAACTCTCTCCATTGGGAGGTGGAGTTACTCCCCTCCAGCCTCTTAAATCCAGGCATTTCCTGCTGCTTGCTAACCAACAGGATATGGAGAGGGTGACGTTGCATCAGTTCCAGTCCTGGCTTTTAAAAGGACAGGATCTTTCTTTCATTCTTTTGCTGTGTCTTTCTTTCTCCTCTTCTCTCTTTTTCTAAAATCTCTTCCTCTTTCTTTCTCTTTCATTTTTTTCTTTCTTTTGCAGTTTCTTTCTCTCTCCTTTTCTCTCTTTTTCTAAACTCTCTTCCTCTTTCTCTTTCATTTTTTCTTTCTTTTGCTGTTTCTTTCTTTCTCCTTTTCTCTCTTTTTCTAAAATCTCTTCCGCTTCCTTTCTCTCTTTCATTCTTTTTATTAAAAAAAAAAAAAAAAAAAAAAAATGCAAAGGGCTCAAAAAAAAACATAAAATAAAATAAATAAATAAATAAAATCATGGCCGGGCATGGTGGCTCATGCCTGTAATCCAAGCACTTTGGAGGCCAAGGCGGGCAGATCACCTGAGGTCGGGAGTTCAAGACCAGCCTGACCAACATGGTGAAACCCAGTCTTAAAAAAAAATGTAAAGGGGCTGGGCACAGTGGCTCATGCCTGTAATCCTAGCACTTTGGGAGGCTGAGGTGGGAGGCTCACAAGGTCAGGAGATCGAGATCATCCTGGCCAACATGGTAAGACCCCATCTCTACTAAAAATACAAAACTTAGCTTGGTGTGGCATGTGCCTGAAATCCCAGCTACTCAGGAAGCTGAGGCAGAAGAATCACCTGAACTAGTGAATCAGAGGTTGCAGTCAGCTGAGATCACACCACTGCACTCCAGCCTGGCGACAGAGTGAGACTCTGTCTCAATAAATAAATAAATAAGTAAACAAACAAATAAAGGAGAGTGAATATTCAGTTATAGACCATAGCAAGAGGAAGTTTGTTCCTCATGAGTAGTAGCAAAAACCTTATAAGGTATTTAAGAATAAGGAAACAAAAAGGAAGTAGAGGTTGGGCACTGTGACTCACACTTGTAATCCCAGCACTTTGGGAGGCTGAGGTGGGTGGATCATCTGAGGTCGAGTTTGAAACCAGCCTGGCCAATGTGGTGAAACCCTGTCTCTACTAAAAATACAAAAAATTAGCTGGGTGTGGTGGTGGGTGCCTGTAATTCCAGTTACTTGGGAGGCTGAGGCAGGAGAATTGCTTGAACCCAGGAGATGGAGGTTGCAGTGAGCTGAGATTGCATCAGCCTGAGCAACAAGAGTGAAACTCCATCTCAAAAAAAAAAAAAAAAAAAAAAAAAAAAAGGAAATAGGGCAAAGAGCAAAGGCCCAGTAGCTCACTTTTTACAACTAAAGTGAAGAGATAAATTACTTGTGCTCAAGCAAGTTAGAAGTAGGATGAGGCTCATCATTCACATATACATTCATTCAACTGAATACTGATTTTTAGCTGGGGCTAAAATGGCTGGTTAAGCAAATGTCCTTTGGAAGTCAGAGAAAATCAAATCAAACAAGTGTACAAATACATATACCGTGAAGAAATCAGGTAGTATAACACCTGCAGTACACCACCTGCTAAAATAGTCATACTCAGGGGCAATAAATGAAAGGTGAATAAGCAATAGGCCTGATTTAATTTTGCCCAATACAAAGTCAGTCAACCTGTGTGTAATCATATACATTCTGCTTTCTTGTCCCAAGATTTAAAAACATTATTTTTAAGACTTTAATTTTGGGGTGAGAGCCAGGAATTATATAGAATGTCTAAGAATTTGTTATCTATATATAAAGGCCTGGCTTGGCACAGTGGCTCATGTCTGTCATCCAAGAACTTTCAGAGGCTGAGGTGGGTAGGTGGCTTGAGTCCAGGAGTTCGAGACTGGCCTGGGCAACATGGCGAAATCCTGTCTTTACAAAAAATATAAAAATTAGCAGGGCATGGTGGCATAGCTGCTCAGGAGACTGAAGCAGGAGGATCACGTGAGCCCAGGGAGGTTGAGGATGCAGCGAGCTGTGACTACACCACTGCACTCCAGCCTGGGTAACAGAGTGAGACCCTGTCTCAAAAAACAAAACAAAACAACAACAACAACAAACAAATCTACAGAATTGCAGGTTTAGAGAAAAAGGATTTTTTGTTTTTTTCCACAGAAGGGCTAAAAGCTAGATCTTTATATCTACGTAGGCCTGTGGTTCACTGCTGCTGAAAGGCTAAGAGTTTTAACAAGGTCTGAGCCTTTAAAGCACTGTCTATTAGAATCGAATAATTAATTAATTGAGACAGAGTCTTGCTCTGTCAAACAGGCTGGAGTGCAGTGGCACAATCTTGGCTCACTACAACCTTCGCCTACCAGGTTCAACTGATTCTCATGCCTCAGCATCCAGAGTAACTGGGAGTACAGCCGTGTGCCACCATGCCTACTTTTTTTTTTGTATTTTTGGTAGAGATGGGGTTTTACCACATTGGCCAGGCTGGTCTCCAACTCCTGGCCTCAAGTGAACTGCCCACTTCAGCTTCCCAAAGTGCTGGAATTACAGGCATGAGCTACTGCACCTGGCCAGAATTCTTTTATTTATTATTATTATTTTTTGAGGTGGAGTCTCACTCTGTCACCCAGGCTGGAGTGCAGTGGTGTGATCTCAGCTCACTGCAACCTGTGTCTCCCAGTTTCAAGCAATTCTCCTGCCTCAGCCTCCTGAGTAGCTGGTGTTACAGACGTGCACTACCATGCCTAGCTAATTTTTGTATTTTTAGTAGAGACAGGGTTTCACCATGTTGGTCAGGCTGGTCTCGAACTCCTGACCTCGTGATCCACCCGCCTTGGCCTCTTGAAGTCCTGGGATTACAGGCGTGAGCCACTGCACTTGGCCTGGTCAGAATCCTAATGAGAGGATGAAACAGTGATGAAATAACAGTTTTTTTAATAAATTTGAGACAGGGTTTCACCATGTTGGTCAGGCTGGTCTCGAACTCCCGACCTCAGGTGATCCACCCATCTGGGTCTCCCAAAGTGCTGGGATTACAAGCATGAGCCACCACACCCAGCCAATAATATTTTTTTTTACTCAAAATTAAGGATAAGTAAGTACTGTAATTAAGAATGGGCAATGCTAATGGGGGTTGTCTTTACACTAGAGGCAAAAGTGGGAACTAGGCTAAATATTAAGTTTCCACTGTTCCAGGATAAAATGTTCCAGCTGCCTCTGGGACCAGGATTCACTTAAGGAGCCAAGGGACAGGACTCCTAATGCTTCTTCTTTGCTTTGTGGCACTGGACATGAAAACTCTCTAAACCAGTAAACTTGGGATAATTTATAATAACAACAATAATCTAAACAAAAATTGTTGCAAGGATTAAATGCATCAGTGCTTAAAAAGTGTTCAATCCACTGCTGGGGAAAAAAAAATTAACTACTATGTTGTCTTTTCAATAAAAATGCAAGAGGAAGGTCCTATTCAAGTTCCCCACAACTAAAAGGTATTGATTCTACAACAGGACCATGGAGAAGGAAAGGAAATAAATGGGAAAAGAATAGTGGTCTGATCCCTTAATTTGGTTTACTTGTACTCCAGAGTTGTTAAGGAACCAAAGAAAAACAGTCAAGTGTTAAAAGGCAAACCCTAAATACTACTGATGGTGTGGAGGGGCACATTCTCTATAATTTAGTGCTCAAAAAGGTAAAAGTCATCTTCCCAATACTCTTAAATCACACAACACCTACCTATTCACTCTCATAGCTAGTCTCATTTCTGGGCTAAAAAAAAATCTTTTCAAGTGAGACAGTACATGTGAAGGTTATTTCTAAATGGTAACATATAATTTATGTGTACTATAGTTTTTCTTCCTTGCTTATATCATTTCATTCTACCAATCTAAATTAATTCCTTTAAGGGTTAGCTCAAGACTTTCCTCATAATTTCAAATCAAACGAGCTTTCACTTTTACTGAATTAAAATATTGTTTATATAGTCTTCTGCCCTCTTCATATTTATTTATCTAACTTGTAACTGTTCTCCGGTGGTTTCATTTATGAACGTCTTGTCTTGGACTATATCCCTTGATGCTGGGGATCAGAGTGTTTAATTTATTCCTTTTTTTTTGAGACAGAGTCTTGCTCTGTGGCCAGGCGCCAGGCTGGAGTGCAGTGGCGCAATCTCAGCTCACTGCAATTTCCGTCTCCCGGGTTCAAGCATTTCTCTTGCCTCAGCCTCCCGAGTAGCTGGGACTACAGGGGTGCGCCACCACGCCCAGCTAATTTTTGTATTTTAGTAGAGACAGGGTTTCACCATATTGGCCAGGATGGTCTTGATCTCTTGACCTCTTGATACTCCCGCCTCAGCCTCCCAAAGTGCTGGGATTACAGGCATGAACCACCATACCCGGCCTACTCACATTTTATAAGACCCTTGCTAAGTGTTAACAAATCACACCAATATGCTTCAAAATGCCAAAATGTAGCTGGTAGGAGTTTTTAGAGGATACAATGGGGCACTTTAACAAGTGCCCCATTCATTATTTATCAAAATTCTTTCTTTTTAACATTGTGCCAGCCTAAAAGATTTCTTAAAAAAGAGTCATCTCACTTCCTACGGTCAATAAACTCTTAAGAAAATAACTCAATCTCATTTGCAAGATATAATCTATATAATGTATTTGCACATTAAATAATGTATAATCTTCTCTAAGTTTCTATGTCTTTCTCAGTCTTAGTAAATCATCCTGAATCTCCCTCCTCAGGTAATGTACTAACACTCATTATTTGAACTGGTCACATAGAAAACATAAAGATGGGCTGGGCAAGGTGGCTCATGCCTGTAATCCCAGCACTTTGGGAGGCTGAGGCGGGTGGATCAACTGAAGTCAGGAGTTCGAGACCAGCCTAACATCGTGAAACTCTGTCTGTACTAGAAATACAAAAATTAGCCGGGCATTGTGGTGGGTGCCTGCAATCCCAGCTACTCGGGAGGCTGAGGCAGAATCCCTTGAACCCAGGAGGCGGAGGTTGCAGTGAGCCAAAATCACACCACTGCGCTCCAGCCTGGGTGACACAGTGAGACCCTGTTTCAAAAAAAAAAAAAAAAAACCAAAACCACAAAGATGGCCAGGTGCTGTGGCTTACACCTGTAATACCAGCACTTTGGGAGGCAGAGGTAGGCAGATCACTTAAGGTCAGGAGTTCAAGACCAGCTTGACCAACAAGATGAAACCTGGTCTCTACTAAAAATACAAAATTAGCTGGGTGTGGTGGTGCATGCCTGTAATCCTAGCTACTCGGGAGGCCAAGGCATGAGAACTGCTTAAACCCGGGAGGCGGAGGTTGCAGGGAGCTGAGATTGCATCATTGCACCACAGCCTGGGCAACAAAGAGCGAAACACCATCTCAAAAACAAAATATCAAACCAAAGCAAAAAACCCAAAGATTTATGAAACCCTTTAATGTGTTAGTTTCTGTGTAGATGCTGTAACAGGGAATACAGAAGCATAAAATGGACTCTGCTTTCAAGGAAATTACCTCCTAACAGGAAAAGGCCTAAAAACAAAACAAGTTAAATAGATAATCTATGTAAGAAATGTCACTTCATGAGTGCAGGATTAGCTGCCATTTGAGGCATAAAAATGTCATGAATGCAGACGAAGAAGGAATCACAGCAGGCAGGAGTTTCCTGTAAATTCTATGGAGGGAAACTAGCTAAGCCTGGAAGGAGGGTTTAGTCTGGATAAGTACACAGAAGACTGGAAGGGCAGGTATTAGGTAGGGAGGGTGACATAAGCCAAAGGACAGGTAAAAAACTAAACAGCATAAGAATGTTGTTAACTACTACAGAGTTACTTGGGAAACACTTAACCAATCCAGATGCTGCTGTTGAAGACTACTACTTAAGGCAATGGAGATGTTAAGCTAAGGAGTAAGATTATGAAAGTATTATTTTATTTTACTTTTTCTTTTATCTTTGCATAATGATTTCATTATATGAAAGTATTATTTTAAGAGGATTCATTCGGAAGGATGGATTGATAGAAGAACATGAATTCAGATAAACCAAGAAGCTCCCTTAGCCATTCAGGTATGATGAAGTGACAAGAAGTCAGATGGTAAAGATTGTGGAAAGGAAGCCACAGATGCACGACATATCGAAATGGAAAAACTGCTTGGTCAGTGGACTGATCAGAGGGCTATAAAATGGAAAGACTTGGCCAGATGTGGAGGCTCATGCTTGTGATCCCAGTATTTTGGGAAGCTGAGGTGGGAGGATCACTTGAAGCCAGGAGGTTGAGACCAGTCTGCACAACATAGCAAGAACCCATCTCTACAAAAAACATAAAAATTAGCTGAGCATAGTGGTGTGTGCCTCTAGTCCCAGCTACTTGGGAGGTTGAGGCAGGAGAATTGTTTCAGTCCAGGAGTAGGGCTGCAGTGAGCCTTGACTGTGCCCTGTGCCACTGTACTCCAGCCTTGGTGACAAAGTAAGACTTTGTTTTGTGGGGGGTGGGAGGTGGGGGGTGAGTGCGGAGGGGAGTGTTGAGAGGGGTGAAGAGTCAAATGTAATTCTAAAAATGTAGGATGAGTTGGGTGCTGTGGCTCACACCTACAACCCCAGCACTTTGGGACATTTTGGGAGGCTGAGGCGGGAGAATCACTTGAGCCTAGGAGTTTGAGGCCAGCCTGGGCAACACAGCGAGACCCCCTATCCCTAGAAAAAAGTAGCTCAGCGTGGTGGCACACACCTGTAGCCCCAGCTACTAGGAAGGCTGAGGTGGACAAATCACTGAGCCCACGAAGTTGAGGCTGCAGTGAGCTATGACTGTGCCACCTAACGCCAACCTGGGCTATAGAGAGCAAGACCCTGTCCAACCCAACCCCCTAAAAAATTAGGGTGTAAACGACAGATGGGAAAATAGAAACTGAAACAGAAGAATTATGATGGAAAATAAATTTAGGTTTCAAATGGAAGAAATGACATGACAAGTTTGATTTCAATAATTTTGAGTGTGAAGTCACAAGAGGTCATTCACAGAGAAGGGTCAAGCTGCAACTGCAGCACTGGATTTGAGAAAAGAACAGGACAAAAGACCTGAATACAAAAAGAACCAAGTTGATAGCTGGAAATCTTCAAGAAGAAGGTATAAAAAGGAGCTTGAGACTAAATTTTGAAATTTATGCCTCTCTAATCTTCAGCAGCAGTTATTGATTACAGCACTGTTTTTATTTTTATTTTGACCACTTACCCTCAAGTTCTACGTAGCACTTTTTTTTTTTTTTTTTTTTTTTGAGACAGAGTCTTGCTCTGTTGCCCAGGCTAGAGTGCAGTGGTGTGATCTAGGCACACTGCAACCTCCACCTCCTGGATTCAAGTGATTCTCAGCCTACTCGGGAGGCTGAGACTGCCTCAGCCTCCCGAGTAGCTGGGACTACAGCCACGTGACACCACGCCTGGATAATTTTTATATTTTTAGTAGAGATGGGGTTTCACCATGTTTGCCAGGCTGGTCTTGAACTCTTGACTTCAGGTGATCTACCTGGCTTGGCCTCCCAAAGTGCTGGGATTGCAAACTATGTAGCGCTGTTTAACTAAACGTCTATCCGCAAGAGACTGGTTGGTTAGTAAATGGCTGTTATTCTATAGATAGAATGTTATGCAGATTTCTGCATGCTTATATGAAATGATCTCCAAGCTTCACTATGAAAAAAGGGAGATAGAGATAAAATACACTTCTTTTTGTGTAAAGAAAAAGGGAAAGAACATATTTAGAAGGAACATGAGAATGTTATTTCTCATTCAAAATAATACACTTTTAAACGTTTAACAAAAAATGTCTTAATAGATCTTCACACCAAGTAATATCACTGAATAGGTAAAATAGTGAACCTGCATCACTGTCACTGCTCCGTAAGTCACAGCTGTCCAATAGATAGAGCCGACCATTATTCCTGCTGCAGCAAATGGACAGGCTTTTGAGATCAGTCTATCTGCAAGATCCAAGACGTAAACAACTGGACCTATAATACAAAGAAAACAAGTAAAGGTTCAACACAGGGTGGATTTTTAAAATGACTTGTTTGATATTTTCTATAGATCTCAGATACCTTTCTCCCCACCCACACAAGAGACAAGGTCTCATTTTGTCACCCAGGCTACAGTGCAATGGCATGATCATAGCTCATTATAGCCTTGAACTTCTCAGTTCAAGTGATCCTCTTGCCTTGGTCTCCCACAGTGTTGGGATTACAGGCATGAGCCACTGCACCTAGCCTAAAATACTTTCATGAAGTTGGATGTTTTGATGCTTTAGAAATAACTGTTATAAATTTGATGGGAACCCCGACTAGAATAGTTTAGAATTTCTGTCATTTGCACGAATAGCTAAATATCAGTTCATAAATTTTCTGAAATAGCCTTCTCAATTTTTTATCTTTATTAATGAACCTAAAATTAGAGTCGCAAATACAGTTGCTTCTTGTAAAGGAAACAGTCCTGTCACTTTCAGCTCTTAATCATACTAGCCAAGGTAGAATGAAATGGTCATTTCAGCTTGCTTTTTCCAACAAATTCCTGGCAACAATTAGATTCTTTCTTATTTGGTAAGAAAATAATTTCTTTGACTTCACTCACTGCATACCTTGATACGGTATATAAAGGTAACCAGGGCCATTTTCTTTTATTTATATAAAGTCAATTTATCTCTTTTTCATTTTCAATGCTATATTTAATTCGTTATTATTCTCAAATTTCTTTTTATAATTATGAAGCCAGTTTTCATGGCATTCCAACAGCTATATGTGCCAATTGTGCTCCCATTATTATATGCTTACTCTGAAATCTGACTGCTATTTCCTTCTGGAAGTTATTTGGGAACGAAACATTTAAAAATATTCTTTTTTCCTCCCCAAAGACAGTCTTGCTCTGTCCCCCAGGCTGGAGTATAGTGGCACTATCTGGACTCACTGCAACTTTCACCTCCCGAGTTCAAGCGATTCTCCTGCCTCAGCCTCCTGAATAGCTGGGACTATGGGTGCATGCGCCATGCCTGGCTAATTTTTTGTATTTTAATAGAGACATGGTTTCACCATGTTGCCCAGGCTGGTATCAAACTCCTGAGTTCAGGCAATCAACCTGCTTTGGCCTCCCAAAAGTGCTAGGATTACAGATGTGAGCCAACGTGCCTGGCTCCAACATTTGAAGGTATTCTGACCACTACTAAGCCCAATATAATTTAGCTCCAGAATTTTCCAGAAGAGTGGAAGGGTCTCAGGCCTGATTTAAAGTAAAGCAAAATATAACTGAATATCTAACTATTTTTTTGAGTTGGGAGTCTTGTTGTGTTGCCCAGCCTGGAGTACAATGGTGCGATCTCAGCTCACTGTAACCTCCATCTCCTGGGCTCAAGTGATCCTCCTGCCTCAGCCTCCCAGGTAGCTGGGATTACAGGCATGTGCCACCACAGCTGACTAATTTTTGTGTTTTTAGTAGAGATGGGATTTTACCATGTTGGCCAGGCTGGTCTCGAAATCCTGACCTCAGGTGATCCACCCACCCTGGCCTCCCAAAGTGCTGGGATTACAGGCATTAGCCACCGCACCTGGCCCTAAGTTTTTTTAATTTAATTTTTAATTTTTGTTTTTTTTTGAGACAGAGTTTTGTTTTGTCACCCAGGCTGGAGTGTGGTGGTGAAATCTCAGCACACTGCAATCTCTGCCTCCTGAGTTCAAGTGATTTTCCTGCCTCAGACTCCTGAATAGCTGAGATTACAGGTGTGAGCCACCAAAGGAATATGAAAACTTCTCTTAGAAATGTGTAAGAATTATTACCTACCTTTTAAGAGCTTATAATCTAAAGGTCGATGCTATATACAAAAATAGTTTATTTTCACTATACAAAGAAATTAACATAGGAATCTAATGATAAAATAATTAAACATGTAAGAACAAAGCATCCATCTATGGAGGCTCTGATCAAGATTCCCTGCTGATCACTGGAGCCAATAATATCATTACCATCATTGTATGAAAACAGACTACATATACATTATAAAGTAGAGAGAACATTAGGGGAGATGTTAAAGGACCTATGATTTATAATACATATAGCATGTTTACTTATTATTGTCAAGCTCTAACTTACATAACATTTAAAACAATGATAAGGTATCTTTTTGGGACCAAAGAGATGAAATAAGTCTAATTCAGTGCATACCAACTCTACATCTTCTAATAAATAGTTAGCATTTCTTGAGTGTCTACATCAGACTGTGAGCTGTGCCACAGGCATTACATGCATCATTATTTAACCACAGAATATACTGCTGAATTCTCAAAACACACAGATTTGCTGGGTTAAGTTTATAACTCCCTCAGAAAGCACAATAAAAGTCATCTTAGTCACCAAAGATCCCTCAAATGCTGGTACTAGAAGTCAAAGACCATAGGTATATATAAAGCCTCAGCACTTCAACTTTCATATCCTTGATGGATAATTCGATTTTTTTTCTTTTTTGAGACAGGGTCTTGCTCTACTGCCCACACTAGAGTACACTGGCATAATCATGGCTCACTGCAGCCTTTACTTCCCTAGCTCAAGTGATCCTACCGCTTCAGCCCCCCAAATAGCTGGGACCGCAGATACACACCACGACGTTCAGCTAATTTTATTTATTTTAAATTTTTTTTGTTGTAGAGACGGGGTATCCCTGTGTTGCCCAGGCTGGTCTGGAACTCCTAGGCTTAAGCAATCCTCCCACTTCAGGCTCCCAGAGTGCTACAATGATAGGCATGAGCCACCATGCCTGGCCTGGTAATTTTTTAATCAGAAAACTGAAGCCATAAGAGAACATTTAACGACTCTCTCCAGCACATATACCCATCAACCAATATTCCCCCTATCTGAAGTCAATCCCCTCACTTACATACTAGATGATCCTAACCCCTCACCAACTCAAGGCCACAGCTCCAGCAATTTTCTCTCACTCTTCTACATAATTTCCCCTTACTCTTTACTGGATCTTCATCAGACAAACTTGCTATTATTTCTGTTAAAAAAAAAAAAGTAAAAACATTCTTTTCTTGAGCCTTTTTGCCCTACTGCTTCATTTCATTGCTCCCTTTGCAACAAAATTACCTAGAATTCTCTCTCTCTCCTTAGTCTTGAACCCACTCCCCCAAAACTGCTTATCAAGGTCACTAATAACCTCCATTTAACCAAATCTAATCACTTTTCCTCTTCTTTGGCCTATCTAGAACTGTTTTGAGACAGAGCTTGTTCTGTCACCCAGGTTGGAGTGCAATGGCGTGATCTTGGTTTACTGCAACCTTTGTCTCCTGGGCTCAGGCAATCCTCTGCTTCAGACTCTCAAGTAGCTGGGACTACTGGTGTGCACCACCACACCTTGCTAATTTTTGTATTTTTGGCAGAGATGAGGTTTCACCACGTTGCCTAGGCTGGTCTCGAACTCTTAGGCTCAAGTGATCTGCCTACCTCAGCCTTCCAAAGTGCTGGACTAACTAGGAGTAAGCCACTGGGCCAAGCTCAGAAAACATCTCTGGTTTTTCTTTCTCTCACTACTCACTTTTCAGTCTCCTTTGCTGGTTCTTCCTCTTTTTTTTCTTTTTAGAGGTGGGAGTCTCACTATATTGCCCAGGCTGGCTTCAAACTCCTGGCTGAAGTGATCCTCCCATCTAAGCTTCTTGAGTAACTGGGACTACAGGTGTGTACTGCCATACCCCTTCCTCTTCTTCTTGACTTCAATGAAGCCCACCCTGTGAACCCCTACTTCGTCACACTCCTCATTTGATTATGTTGCTATATTTTTCTTTTTCCCAAAGCACTTATCACCTAACATACCCTAATTTACATCTTAATTATGCTTCCACTTACTATAATAGAGGTTGGGAAACTAGGGCTTGTATGCCAAACTCAGCTGCCTGTTTTTGTAAATAAAGTTTTATTGGAACATGGGCACATGCAAAGTCTAAAATATTTATTATCTGGTTCATTACAGAAAGGTTTGCTGATTCTTGCATTAGAAAATAAGCTCCAGACCAGGTGCAGTGACTTGTGCCTGTAATCTCAGCACTTTGTAAGACTAAGGTGGCTGGATCACCTGAGGTCAGGAGTTTGAGACCAGCCTGGCTAACATGGTGAAATCCCGTTTCTACTAAAAGTACAAAAAATTAGCCAGGCATAATAGTGCGTGCCTATAATCCCAGCTACTTGGGAGGCTGAGAGGCAGAAGAATCACTTGAACCCAAGAGGTGGACGTTGCAGTGAGCCGAGATCACACCATTCATTGCACTACAGCCTGGGCAACAAGAGCAAAACTCTGTCTCAAAAAAAAAAAAAAAAAAAAAAAAAGAAGAAAAGGAAAAAAGTAAGCTCCAAAGGGAAAATGATCTTTGTTTTGACCACTGATCTATCCCAAGTTCCTACTACTCTCAAGTATTTGTTGAACTGAATTCTCTTGTACTTGGAACTACCTACTGATGCAGTAAAGCAATATATTCCTAAAAAAATTTCAAATATTTGAATGAAAGCAGAATTCCTAAAATATAACCCATCACTATTACTTTTATCTATCATAAACAGTGACAACCTACAGATGTTTAAATTATTTTTCTTGTTTTTCCTTGGAAGATCTCAGAAGGTTCTAACAAGCTCAGTTTTCTTTCTGAATCACTGGGTATGAAGTCTTTTGTATAAGAAAAAAAATCTTCATATTTCCTCTTTTGGAAATTTTCTACTCATCTCCTGTGTTACAGGCAAAAGATATACCAGATAAAATGGAGACACAGGCTGCATTTTATAGCACCTAATTCTAGTTTTTCTAACAAAATTCTGTCTTGGCTTTTGTCTTAAGTTTACTTTGTCTAAATCTCTTAAGGCTTTTCCAGACAGACTAGTCTAAAATTAGCTTAATATTTAAAAGAAAGGATAAATGCCTAGTGTTAAGCATAGCATTAGAATAATAAACTGCCATCCAGGGGAGATATTTCTGAGAGCTAAAGATTATCTGGCAAGCTATTTGGTGAGTAAGAACAATCACCGAAATCTTCTGGATGATAGTCCCTAACTCATACTCTTCCAAAGAAGCAGCTTATGTGCTACTATCTCATGACTTGGGGTCAGGGGGCATAAATTTATGAAAAAAGCAACATTACTAGGTTCTTATTACTGTCAGACTATAGCACAAAAAGTTATGAGAAGTAGAAAAAGGGAAGACAGCAGCCTTTGAACACAATTCTGGTGGAGAGGAAGAACTATAATAAACGTTACAAGTTAAATATATAAGGGCATAAGAAAGTTTCAATATTTTCAGAAGGCATTGTTGAATTTTTAATGCCTCAGTGGGTCTCACCACTTATGTTTCCAATAGCACTGTATTTACACAAGGGATGGCAACTGAAGAAGCTTCGTATAAGTTTTGAAAATCTATTAATTTCGGCTGGGTGCGGTGGCTTACGCCTGTAATCCAAGCACTTTGGAGGCCAAGGGGGGTGGATCACCTGAGGTCGGGAGTTCAAGACCAGCCTGACCAACATGGTAAAACCCTGTCTTTAAAAAAAAAAAAAAAAAAGAAAGAAAGAAAGAAAGAAAATCTATTAATTTAAAGGGCACCAGAGAAGCTTGCAATTAACAGGGAAACTATTGTTAATTCTTTTGTATAATAAAGAGGCTTTTGTAAAGAGAAACACTACACCCTAATATTCTGGGTAAGTTTCAGTTTTCATGTTTCAGACCTGAATGACATCAAAGAGTGAGCTGAGAACTATTCGGGAAACTTGTAAGTCCATGTCTACTAAAAAAAAGAAGTAATCAGTTTTGTCTGGCAGACATAGCAAACAAAAGTAGATTTTTGCTGTCACCGTAATATAAATTAAAATTTATATTTTGGCTGCTAAAGGTACACCTGGGAAGTTCAGACGTCAATTACTGAAGGGCAGATAGGTAATACTTAATGTTCAACATTTGCTGGCATTGCTTATAATAATACCCAGAACTCCCAGAGGCTAGTCAAGTGAAGCTGTTGGAGTGGAGAAGAAACAAATCTGTAACTGGTTATGATCGATTAGTTGTAAATACCAATACACTTGAACTGGCAGAGAAACTAATTCTATACTTTGTTGTGCCAAAGTTTCTAACACAGAACGTGATTTAATGAGCATAATTGCTTTGTAAGACAACCTGGTATAAGTTCCTGAGAAGACCAGAAGACAAGTTCCTCTTGTTAAGTGGCCAATAATTTATAAAAGAGATTCAACAAGCAAGACAGACTGCTCAGGGAAGCCACTCAAGTTCCCAGGTTTTTCCTGTTTGCTTTTTGCTTTGCATTGAACTGATTGTGACCTAGACCAAACTCAAATGTCAACTTTCTTTGCTTTGAGACAGAGTCCTGCTCTGTCGTCCAGGCAGGAGTGCAGTGGCACGATGGCAGCTGACCACCATCTCTGCTTCCTGTGTTCAAGTGATCCTTCCACCTCAGCCTCCCAAGTAGCTAGGACTACAGGCACATGCCACCACACCCAGCTACTTTTTGTATTTTTAGTAGAGATGGGGTTTTGCCATGTCACCCAGGCTGGTCTACAACCTCTGGCCTCAAATGATCCACCTGCCTTGGCCTCCCAAAGTGATAGGATTACATGGGTGAGGCACTGCACCTGGCCCCCAAATGCCAACTTTCTAAAGCTAAGACACCAACCCCATTTTCAGAGCCATCCAAAAGTGCAGATTTTTGAGGCCACTGACAGTTTAACAATATAAACTTTTATCCTTGCTCTGAGTCTTTTTGTTGCATGCCCGGAATGTCCTGACCCTACTTTGATTAAGTCTGTATAAAAACCCAACTTCTCAGCAAAGACTAACTTAACTTGATAGAGGCTAATTACCCCACCCTGTCCATGTCCCATGAGCCTTCCTTTACATACTACCCACAAAATACACTTACCCCTTCGCTTGTGCATAATGTTAGTACTTTATGTTCTTGTTCAATGTTTGTTCAGTTGTCTCAATATCCTTTAAGTCTGTCCATGTCAGCATCATCTTAGACTGAAAACTCCCAGGGGGCAGGGGCCATGTCTGTTTAACTCGTTTTGTACAGTGCCTAGGATAGAACCATGTACAGAGAGGTGCTTAAAAAATGCTTTTTAATGATGATTGGCATCACTCTCAAGGACCTTCTAAGGCCACAGCTATCTCAGCACATGGCACTTGGCAGTATCGGGCACTTCAGCCTGTTCTACAAGACACTGCAATATAATAGCACAGGACCTAGTCACAGTACTCTGTGGCAAGTACTTGACTCAATCTGTTTTAAACAGACACTTTAAGGGGAAAAAAAAAAGTATTAATTATATGTTCCCAAGCCAACAAATGTGAATTTTATTGAAAATATCAAGTAATACAACAAACTTGATTAAAAGTATGTAGGAATCCTAATGGGATAGTAAAGAGTTTTACCTCTTTCTCTAGCATTCCCACTGTTTTAAATACTACACTTTGGAGGTTAGGTCCAAGAGCCCCAGACAAGCTTACATAAGTTTCATCTTTGATTGACTACTCTGCTGATAGGTTCAGATTTTACCATCTCTTTGTAAGAACAAACATCCTGCAAACTTAGGCTGTAAGTTACTTTGCTTAACAACAAAAGGTTAATCATTAGATTGTAAAGAAGAGATATGTTCTTGGACAATATTTTTAGATAACTAAGTTAATTATATATACATATATATATATATACATATACACATATATATACATACACACACACACATACATATATATATATGTATATATAGTAGAAATGTTATCTTGCTATGTTGCCCAGGTTGGTCTCAAACTCTTGGCTTCAAGGGATTCTCCTGCCTTGGCCTCCCAAAGCACTGGGATTATAGGCATGAGACCCATGCCTGGTCCAAAATAATAGTATCTGGCAAAAAAAAAAAAAAAAAAAAAAAAGCCCCACAAACAAACCAACTAACCCAAACAACTTTGAAGAATAAAAGGTTTAAGGTGAAAGCAGATGAGCGATTATATCTATTACATAACTATTATGCCATATCTATGCATTTTTATACGGTATTTCTATGATTAGTCACTGAAGATCACCACAGTAGTTCCTTATGATTACATAATTTGTTCCAAGGGAAATTTTAAATTTATATTCATAAAAGGATAGCCTACAGAATACTTGTGAGCTATAAAGTCAACTACTAAGTACTTATTAAGCACCTATTATAAATACATTTTACTATGTATTAAAATACATGTAAATTATATTTAACATACTCACTGCTGCCCCCAACGAGTCTACAATCTAGTTAGGGACAAGCAATATACACAAAACAACTGAAAACCTTTAAGGCAAAATTAATAGATATATGATAATATGGTACAAACTATACAGATAAATGTTAAGAAAATTTTAGGTAAGGATTATAGAGGGGGTAAGGATACAAAGTTTTTAAAAACTGCCTTTTTTTTTTTTTTTTTTTTAAGTAAATGAATCTTGACCTAAACTTGGTCTCTGATGTGAAAAGAAGGCCAATTCCAAGTGAAGAACAAAAAGCACAACTGAATCAAGGCAAAATCAAGCAAGGCATGCTAAGAGCCTTCTAACTGGAAGTGAAAGACTTTGTTGAAAAAAAAAATCACCACCACCACCCAATCATCCTTAATTAACAAATAACAACAGCTGGCAACACTAATTATGCACATACTACATATATACCAGTTAACTATGTAACACAGTCTTTTTTTTCTTTAAACATATATATGTTTTCACATTTTCCATGATGAAAATATAATTATTTTCATTAATAAGAAAAATCGTATTTCAGAAAAGAACAATGAGTTACAAAATTCAGGTAACCATTACCCTGAGGAAGGCAATCTGACATTACCACTGAATTTTCTTCTTCCCTGTGTCTGAGGAAGTTGTATATTAGGCTCATTAGGCAGCAACAAAACAAGGTGGGTAAGGATTAGGTTGAGTCTTCTGTGTGAATTGGGACAAAGTACCATCTCTAGGCCTGAATTTCTGCATCTGAACAATGAAAGTGTTATGTATAACAGTTTTTGTAAAAATTAAAATAATTCATATGAAGCTCTTAGTACTTAATGTTACATAGTAACAATCTGTGTCAGCTATTATTTCTTCCAGTTCTAAACTGTATGGACACCCCAAAATGGCAAACACCGTTAAACATGATAGTATAGTGGAGTGGAAGGCATAATCAAAGGCTGGAGATGTCTGAGAAAAAACTTGTGATATATAGCTCTGGAATAAAAAGACAATTTTAGGAAATCCTCAGGTGAGAAAAAAGAATAGATGCCCTTTTCCTTAAAGATCTAGGACAAAAAGCAAAGGAAGGAGTAAATGGAGCCAAGAAATCTGGAAATACAAAGGGAGAATGAAGACATGAGACTTAAGGAATTTAGATTCTGTAAAGGGCAGTTATCCTCCCCTCCTTTTAAAGAAAGATTGTATAGTTATGTTTTGGACCTGTAATTCAGCTAACTGTATTCATATACAGTATGTACCCAGAAAGCCTAACACTGTTGAAAGATACTTCTTAAAATTAATCTACTTTTAAATCTAAGAGGGCGAGACCAAACATAACCCAGCAGTAAATACAACAAACTCTTACTCTGAAGGTATCCTAATCATTTGCCTCATAAGAAGGTATACCAATGAGGGCTACAAAAGAATAAATGAGTTCTCTAACTATAAACTTTGACAAAAATTATTCAAAGACTAAAATCCTGGAATAGGATTTAGGTTTTAAAATGTTTATTTTGATCATACATAGGGACATATATAAAGCAAAGTAAAAAGAAACATTTCTCTGAAGGCTAAGTGTAAATATTACTAGAAACTTATTAATATGGCAGAGTACTTGAGTTCTTAAGTCCCTATTTGTTTTTCAGGTAGTGAAATAAGCCAGTGATGTATTTTTGAGCAGGCAGAAAATAGGTTTGAGTTCATTTGAGTGACAAAAGGCCATGTGGCTAGAGGAAAAACAATGCAGGGTATTTTTATGGAATAACTGATATACCTTGGACTGTATCAGTCAAAAATGTAAAATCCCCATAAAATTGAAACCATGCAGTTTTGGCTGACCGTGGTGGCTCATGCCTGTAATCCAAGCACTCTGGAGGCCAAAGCGGGCAGATTACCTGAGGTCGGGAGTTCAAGACCAGCCTGACCAACATGGTGAAATCCCTTTAAAAAAAAAAAAAAGAAACCATGCAGTTTTAAGTTTGGGGAAAATATATTTCTTACTCTATAGTACCCTTTTACAATCTAAGTATTCTTACTTTAAAATGGTTTAGCCACCTCACTGATAAATGTGTATTAAAACAACAATAAGCTATCTTTTCTTACTTAACAGACTGGCTAAAAATCTTAGTTTGCTAATACAGCCTACCGGCAAAGCATGAGGAAATACGCACACTCACATGTTGCAGGTGGATACATAAATGGTTCAGCACCTATAGAAGGAAATTTGGCAATATCCAGCAAAATTCTATGTGAAATTTACCCACTGACTTAGCAATCTCTTCTTGATTGATAATAATATAAATATTCTAAGCCAATAAATGCAGAAAGAATAACGATGCTTTGTATTACTTAATGAAACAACAGATCTAGAGGCAATGAATGATAAATTATCAATCTCTGCTAAGACCATTAGGTGAAAATGAATAGGAAACTTTACTGAATGGATCAGGCTGATAACACTTTTACCCACTGATCAATCTTATAAAAAGAAATACATTAAGTGCCTTGTGATGTGATGCAAAAAGAGGCACATAAACTATCAAATATATATATATATATATATATATATATATTTGGTTACAGGAATATCTGATAGTTTATGTGCGTGTGTGTGTATATACATACATATATATAGCAACCTCATTGAGAAGATCTAAACATCCGTTTACATAAAATGCAGGGGATAGGGCAACATATGAAACAGTCAAGTGTTTGTAGTGAATGACCATAACAAAACCCAGGAAATGAGAAATTCTATCATAATAAAAAAAAGGGAAAATGTCTAATATAACTCTAATCAGAGTTCTACAAGATAAGAATGGAAAGAATGGGGAGAAGCAATATCTGAAGAGGTAAAAGCCAAGACTTTTCAAGAATAACCACTTAGGTAGAGAAATAGAGCATGAAACTTAAAGGAAAAACTAGGACAAACAGAATGCACAAAATTTGATAATAAAAATCCAACTCTATCAGTTATCACAATAAATGTGAAAAAGCCAAAATAATTAAAAATAAAAGGATAAGAAGAGACAAACAGGGCAAAGTCAATACCACCATTGAAAAAGCTGGCATAAAAGGGCAAAAAAAAAAAAAAAAAAGTAACTACAGTGGAGAAAAGTGGCAAACCCTACATCAGCCAAATAATCAAGGTCATTATCACCAGTAATGATTCATGTAGGTGTTATGTACCTTTGATATAATGCAATGAAAATGGCACTTTACCTCTGTGGACTTCTTTCCTAAAACTCGTAACTCCAAGAGACAATGAGAAAACACCAAACAAATACCAATTGAGGGATATTCTACAAAATACCTGATCAGTACTGCTTAAAACTGTCAAGGTCATCAAAAACAAAGAAGTCTGGAAAGTGTCATAGCCAAGAGGAGTATAAGGAGACATGACTAAATATAAGGTTGTATCTTGGATGAGATTCTGGAACAGAATAAAGACATGTGAATAAAGTATGGACTAATTGATATTGGTTCACTAATGCACTATACTAATGTAAGATGTTAATAACAGATGAAGCTGGATGTGTGACATATGGGAACTCTCTGTATTATCTTTGCAATTAGTCTGTAAATAAAAAATTGTTTTAAAATAAAATTGATTGCTACTCAGGAGGATGGCTTGGGCCCAGAAATGTGAGGCCAGCCTGGGCAACATAGTGAGATTCTGTCTCAAAAAAAAATTTTTTTAACTAAAAAAAATCTGGTGTATTGATTTGCGGTAGGTTGAAGGTAAATAAGAAAAAAAAGAAAAAGGATAAAAGATCTGGTGTAGGTACGTTATGTCTACCACTTATTATCATGTCTATATTATGCACAATTTTAAGACAAAAAGGTATTATTTATGGATAAAACAATCACTAGAGATAAAAGGTTCAACTCACCAGGGTATTTTATTGCTAAACCTGAATGGTTAGGTAAATAAGGGATGGCTTAAAAGTCTTTGCTCCTCATACGAAATTAAGATATATTTCTTTTCCACAAATGAAATAGTTCATAATAAAAGAGAAAAAAAATACCCGAGTAAGTATTCTGCTGAGCTTTGATCAATGCTAAGACAGCAGATATAATTAGTTCTGCATATTGATAGCAGCATGTTGGCAAAGGCAATGGGGAAGCAGGCACTCCAATACACTGCTGGGAGATAAAACGGCTGTAATCTCTACAGAGGCCAATTATAGGATATCTATTATGTTATAAATGCACATACCTTTGACCCAGTAATTCTATTTCTAGTCATTTATCTTACAGATGTATTTGCACACATTCATAAAATTATTTCCCAAAGTTGTTTATGAAAGTACTGTCTGTAAAAGACTGGAAATAAGCCAATATGTCCATCAATGGAAGAGTGATTAATTATATAAGTAATAATTTATGAATGTACATAGCTGTTTTTGTAAAAAGCTCTTTATCCAGGCTACTTTTAATAGAAAAAAAAAGCTCTCTATACATGAATACAAAATGGTATCTACAATATACTGCTAAGAAAAAAAAAGTTTAGAATAGGTTCTATAGTAAGTCTAGAATACTCAATACATAACCTAATTGTGCTGGACATTCTATCTGCCTCTCCAGGTTTATTCCTTATTATTTCTTCATCCTGCTTTGTGTATTTGGTGACTGTTCAAACAAACTGCATCTTTCAGGCAACCCTGCCCTCTAGCTGATGTGTTCAAATGACAGGAGAGATCAGAATATCAGAGAATGGTAAAAGTGTTAAAGTTTTTTCCCTTGTTCCCTCACTGCAAGTAGTTGCATTCCTCTATGAAAGATCACAGGTCTTATTAAAGAGCTCCCTCCCTCTGCTACAACTCTTGTTAACAGCTCCCTTCCCTTGTATTATCAGATCTAAAAGTGGTAACAGTTTTCTATGGTTGCCAGTCCCTGTGTACTTCCCTATCCCTTGTCGTTTCTTTAACTCTCATGTTTGTAGATTTTGTGTAAGTGTAGCAAGAGAGGGAGAGGAGAAGGAAAGACAGAAGAAAAAGAGAAACAAACTGGAATGAAATACCAGAAATTTGTAACAATAGTTATAATTTATAACCAAGTAAGAAAACTTACTTGGCACCACGGCTGGCAGATATGGTAGAAAGACTTTTCATTAAATATCCTACTTATCTCATGTCTTTGAATTTTTGAACATGTCAATGCATTACCTGGGGTAAAAATATAAACTTAAACATCAAATGAGTTAAAAAAAACAAAACAAAACTGTTTAATGTAGTTGCTCCATCTTCTCTTTGATGTATTTGCTATTCCTTTCCATTTTCAGCAAAGCAAGTATCAAGAGAAAGAAAAGAGAATAGGCAATTTGTTAGTGTAAGCACCTAGCTATCATTTTGCTTCTTGGCTATACACTTCTCTTTTAATTCTATTGGTACCAACTGATAAAATTTTTATTACTTATACATCATTTGTGTAATTTGTTAACAGTGTCTCAAATTAATTCAAATTCACATTATCCCTATTAGTTCTTATGGTACTTCAAACTACTTATCCATATGTGGCCTGGTAGCTGACTCATTGAGTGACAGTAACAAGAAATTTGGCAATGTAAAATTCTGGCTCCTTGCTTTATTTGCTGGAAGCCAGCAAATGGGCTTCCATTACATAAATTTGCTGAGTCTACTTCTTACCTATAAAATGAGGACAATATCTATTATGCAGAGCTTTTGAGAGGTTTAAATAATATAGGCAAAGTGATCAACATAGTGCCTAGAATAAAACAGAGAATGGAAAAATAGGCAAATAATAGGGGCCTATTAGCAAATGATAGCTATTGATATTACCATTGATCTTAATAAAATATTGTAAAATAAAATAGTTATAACTATTAATTTTATATCCTGGATTCTCTAGTAAGGTTTCTCCCAGGAACTGGTCCTATTCATCCCTAGTGAACATCTTTCCCTTCTAAGCTTTTACACTCCACTTAACATTTGACAACTACTTTTGAGGATGGTTACTGGTAAAGTTCTATACAAGAAGTTTCAATTACTGTCTAGTTAAGAGAGCAACAATAAAATAAGAGCAGCCAGGCACGGTGGCTCATGCTTGTAATCCCAGCACTTTGGAAGCCCAAGGTGGGTGGATCATTGGATATCAGGAGTTTGAGATCAGCCTGGCCAACATGGTAAAACCTCATCTATACTAAAAATACAAAAAATTAGCCAGGTGTGGTGGTGCACACCATACTCCCAGTTACTTGGGAAGCTGAGGCAGGAGAATTGCTTGAACCTGGGAGACAGAGGTTGCAGTAAGCCGAGACTGTGCAGCTGCATTCCAGCCTGGACGACACAGCAAGACTCCATTTCAAATAAGTAAATAAATAATAAAAATAAAGAGCAAAACTGTGACAAAAATTTAACTGGAAAACTTAGAATTTACTCTTAACGAGATTTAAGAGAGCTGAAGTGGCTATAGGAGTATCAGTCAAGAGAATTTTATGACAAAATTTGCTATTAGAAACAAAAAAGGATATTTTATAATGGTAAAGAGACAATTCAACAGAAAGACACAACAATTACAAATATGCACACTTAACAGAGCCCCAAAATAAATTAAGCAAAGATGTATGGAACTGGAGTAACAGATAGTTTAACAATAATTGGAGACTTCTATGCCTGCCTCTCTCTCTCTCTCTCTCTCTCTCTCTCTCTCTCTCTCTCTAAGACACAGGGTTTCATTCTGTTGCCCAGGCTGGAGGGCAGTGATGCAATCACAGCTCACTGCAGTCTCAAACTCTTGGGCTCAGACAATCCTCCTGCTTCAGTCTCCTGAGTTAGCTGAGACCACAGGCATGTCCTACCATGTCTGGTTAAAGTTCAACAGCAGAATACATGTTTTTCTCAAGTGCACATGGAACATTCTCCAGGATAAACCTATGTTAGGCCATTTAAAAAGTCTTAATATATTTAAGAAATCAGACAAAGTATGCACTCTGATCACAATGAAATAAATCAACAAGAGAAGGACATCTGGGAAATTCACAAATATGTGAAAATTAAAAACCACAGCCTAAATAATCAGTGAGTCAAAGAAATCACAAGAAAAATTAAAAAATATTTTGAGATAAATGAAAACCCAATGAAAATTATGATATACAGCTAAAACAGTGCTTAAAGGAAAATTTATAGTTGTAAATGTCTACATTAGAAAAGAAGAAAGATTAAGAAAATGAGAAGAAAAGTAAGGAGAAAGCCCAAGACATCTGACAAAGAACTGTTACCAAAATATCCAAAGAACTTTTAAAGGTAAACAATAAAAAAACTATCCCTCTGATTTTAAAAATGAGCAAAAGACTTGTACATCTCATCAAAGATGATATATAGATGGCATATAAACATATGAAAAGATGTTTCACATATCACTAGAAAATTGCAAATTAAAATGAGATACCACTATACATTTATTCAGAATGCCCAACAAAAAAACAAACAAAAAAAACACTGGCAAGGATATGGAGCAACAGGAACTCTCATCCATTGCTGGTAAAAATGCAAAATGGTACATGGTACAGCCACTTTGGAAGACAGTTTCAAGGCTTCTTACAAAAGTAAACATACTTGTATCATACAATCCAGCAATCATGCTCCTTGGTATTTACCCCAATGAATTAAAAAAATTTACGTCCACACAAAATCCTGCACAAGGATGTATACAGCTTTATTCATAACAGCCAAAACTTGGAAGCAACCAAGATGTCTTTCAGTAGGTGAATGAATAAACTGGGACATCCAGACAATGGAACAGTATTCAGTACTAAAATAAAATTATCTATCAAGCTACAAAAAGACATAGAGGAAATTTAAATGCAGTTACTAAATGCAAGACAATCTGAAAAGGCTACATACTGTATGAATCCAACTATATGACACTGTGGAAAAGGAAAAACTATGGAGAAAGAGATGTATGGTGGCCAGGGACTCAGGGAAGGGAGGGATGAACAGACAGAGCATAGAGGATATTTAGGGCAGTGAAACAATTCTGTATAATACTATAATGGTGGATACATGTCATTATACAGTTGTCAAAACCCAGAATGTATACCATCAAGAGTAAACTCTAATGTAAACTATGGACACCTTGGGTGGTAATGATGTGTCAACATAAGTTCATTGACTGTAAATGTATCACTCTGGTGCAAGATGTTGACAGTGGAGAAAGTAGTGAGCATTCTGTGTGTGGTCAGGGGTGGAGGCTGGCATATGGAAACTGTACTTTTTGCTCAATTTTACTGTGAATCTAAAAACACTCTAAAAAGTAAAATCTATTTAAAAATAACAAAAACAAGCCGGGCACGGCAGCTCATGCCTGTAATCCCAGCACTTTGGGAGGCCGAGGTGGGTGGATCACCTGAGGTCAGGAGTTTCAGACCAGCCTGACCAACATGGTGAAACCCTGTCTCTAAAAACAAAAACAGGAAGAGGAGCTGGGTGCAGTGGTATGCACCTGTAGTCCCAGCTAATCAGGATGCTGAGGCAGGAAGATCACTTGAACCCATGAGTTCAAGGCTGCAGTGTACTATGATTGCATCTGTTAACAGCCATTGCACTCTAGCCTGCGCAACATGGCAAGACTCTGAAAAAGAATAAAGCAGGGGGCCAGGTTCGGTGGCTCATGCCTGTAACCCAAGCACTTTGGGAGGCTGAGCGGGGCAGATCACGAGGTCAAGAGATCAAGACCATCCTGTCCAACAAGGTGAAAGCCCATCTCTACTAAAAACACAAGAATTAGCTGGGTGTGGTGGCGCACTCATGTAGTCCCAGCTACTTGGGAGGCTAGGGCAGGAGAATCTCTTAAACCTGGGAGGTAGAGGCTGCAGTGAGCTGAGATTGCTGCAGTGAACTGAGATTGCGCCACTGCACTCTAGCCTGGTGACAGAGCGAGACTCTGTCTCAAAAAAAACTTGAGCTCAGGAGTATGAGATCAGCTTGAACAACACAGCAAAACCCTATCTCTATAAACAAAATACAAAAACTAGGTGGGTATGGTGATGAGCACCTGTAGTCTCTGCTACTTAGGAAGCTGAGGTGGGAGCATCACTTGAGCCCAGGAGGTCAAGGCTGCAGTGAGATGAGATTGTGACACTGCACCCCAGCATGTGACAGAGTAAGACCCTGTCTCAAAAAAAAAAAAAAAAAAAAGAAAGATCTGAGGTCATCAAATTAATCTTCTACCTTAAGGAACAAGAAGGAGAAAAGTAAACTAAACCCAAACCAAGCAGAAAGAAGGAAGGGCATAAAGATTAGAGTGGATAAAAATGAAACAGAGAGTAGAAGAATAAAAGAAAAAACCCTGACAAATCATTAGCCAGACTGACCAGAAAAAAAGGAAAAGATTCGAATGACTAAAATCATGAATTAAGGAAGGGGCATTATTACCAATCTTAGAGAAATGAAAAGGATTAAAAAATACTGTAAATAACTGTATGCCAACAAATGAGATAATATACATGAAATGAACAAATTCATAAGATATAAACTATCAAAGCTTATTCAAAAAGAAATGGAAAATCTGAATAGACCTATAAGTAATAAGACTGAATTAGTAATAAAAAAATTTCCCATGAAGAAAAGCCTAGGACCAAACGGCTTCACTGCTCCCAAACATTTAAAACACCAATCCTTCACAAACTCTTCCAAAAATATAAAGGAGGTATCACTTCCCAACTTATCCTATAAGCCAGTATGATTCCAGTACCAAAACCAAAGATATCACCAAAAAACTACAGACCAATATCCATTATGAGTACAGACACAAAAGTTCCCAACAAAGTACTAGCAAACATGACCAAGTGGTATTTATCCCAGGAACCCCAGGCCAGTCTAATATGAAAATCAACGAATGTAATATGCCATAATAGAATACAGAACAATAGCCACATGATTATCAATAGACATAGAAATAGCATTTGACAAAACCCAACATTTTTTCATGACAAAAGCCCTTAACAAATTAGGAATAGAAGGAACATCCTCAACCTGATAAAGGTCATCTCTGAAAAACCCAGTTAACATACACTCATGTGTTACTCAATGATGGGGATCCACACACAGGGATAAATGTGTCGTTAGGCCATTTTGTGGTTTTGTGAACATCAGAGTCGATATGGTATAGCCTATTTACACACCTAGGCTATATGGCATATAGCACACTGCTCCTAGCCTACAAACCTGTACAGCATGTTACTGCACTGAATACTGTAGGTAATTATAATAAAATGGTAAGTATTTGTGTTCCTAAACATAGGAAAGGTACAGCAAATATATGGTATAAAAGATAAAAGATGGTATACCTGTACAGAACACTTACCATGAATGGAGCTTGAAAGGCTGGAAGTTTGGAAGTTGCTCTGGGTGAGTCAGTGAATGGGTGATGAGTGAACATGAAAGCCTAAGAGACTACTATATACTACTTTTTTTTTTTTTTTTTTTGAGACAGAGTCTCGTTCTGTTGCTTAGCCTGGAGTGTAGTAGCATGATCTCAGCTCCTTGCAACCTCTGCCTCCCAGGTTCAAGTGATTCTTCTGCCTTAGCCTCCCAAGTAGCTGAGATTACAGGTGTGCACCAATACATGTGGCTAATTTTTGTATTTTTAGTAGAGACGGGGTTTCACCGTGTTAGCCAGGATGGTCTCGATCTCCTGACTTTGTGATCTGCCCACCTCCACCTCCCAAAGTGCTGGGATTACAGGCATGAGCCACTGCGCCCAGCCAGTCTTTTCACCAATAACTATAGCTGTAGTGCACTATACTTGATGTTTTGGTCAATAATGACCACAGTGGTGGTCCCCATAAGATTGTAATCGAGCCAAAAAATTCCCATCACCTGGTGACATTATAGCTGTGGTAACATAGTAATGCAATGCATTATTCACCTGGTTGTGGTGATGAAGCTGTAAACAAATCTACTGTACTGGCAGTTATATAAGTGTAACCTAAGGTCACATGCACACGAATGTTCACTGCAGCGCTGTTTACAATAGCAAAGACTTGGAACCAACCCAAATACCCATCGATAATAGACTGGACAGGGAAAATGTGGCACATATACACCATGGAATACTATGCAGCCATAAAAAATGATGAGTTTGTGTCCTTTGTAGGGACATGGATGAACCTGGAAACCATCATTCTCAGCAAACTGACACAAGAACAGAAAATCAAACACCA